>JAWMRA010000036.1:4000732-4027789 GCA_035584735.1 Pseudotriccus pelzelni | reverse complement strand
CAGGGCATTCTCATTCACGCCTGGCGAAACACACTTGCAGAATGAAAAGCAGTCTAAATCCTGCCTCTTGGTAGCCAAGCAATTCCAAACGTGGCTGGACAGCAAAGCCCTCTTATCCAGCTACAACACTTGCCTGCAGCTACTGTTCACATGAACACTCTGCAGGCTCTTTAAGTGATTCTACTTCATTTCAAGGACGGTGTCATCGTGGCCATTGGTCAAGGCAGCAGCAAGAGTCATCTGCATCTGAAGGGCCAGGCCTGCTGTGTCCATTACCATCAGAGCTGCAGCAGCTCAATGACCCTTTGCAGAGCTGCTCCAATAATCAGGAGTTTAAACAAAAGCCCAGGAGGGGCTGGAGCCACCACTCCATTGTCAGGGCTGCTCCAGCATACCGAGTATTGCCAAGGTCCAGGCTACACAGTTTTAAAATATGCGGGAAGTGAGATTTCTTAGTCCTGTGAGGTCGGAACAGGGAGAAACAAACAGTTTCTGTCACCTTGCAGTGCCTTAAATGAAAAACTAAACTGGGCCCAACACCTCAAGCTGCTACACAGGGCTTTGAAAGGGAACGAAGAGAAGGAAGAGGGACAGACAATAAGGGAACCAGCAATCATTTCACACTGGACAGCACTGGGAGAAGTTCAGTTTTGGTGGCTAATTCATTACACCAGACTGTACAGTGATCTGAAAAATACGGTCCCTTTCCTGAAGTAAGGATGGTGTTTCCTGTACTGGGGTTTGTTTGGTTGTTGTCTTTTTTCTTTTTATATACAGCAAATTTCCCTCCTGGGCTGATCCTAATCCCAGCATGCTTTCTTCCTGTAGCAACCAAGACCTCTACCTTCTCTTGTGCCTTACATGACCTGGAGGACTTGACTGACATTAAACAAACATCCCAGGGCGACCCATCCAACCTGTGGCCAAGGCAGGATCAGGACCTGCACTTCCAGACCATGAGAGCACCAACCACTCACTGCAGAGACGAAATGACGATCTATGACCAGCTACAAAAACCTCCATGGCAAGGTGGCAGAACTGAACATGTGCTGAATCCCTCAGCCACTACACTCCTTGACACTGGGAGAGATGGAGAGGATGGGTAGTTCGGTTGCCTCCAAATGACTCCCCTATCTGGAGGCACCTCCAGCATCACCCCACTCTTCAAGCAGAATCCTTTGCAAAGCATCAAATTTTTCACCTGAAAACGGAAGCTCTTTGCTCCTTACAGCCAAGAACCACCACAGCTCCTGAAGGGGCATTTTCCCCACAATCCAGCACGCAGCAGGGCTCACCTGGAGGTAGATGGCTGCCTCTTGGTAGTTCATTTCCCAGTTGTGCCGGGCAGCGCTT
This sequence comes from Pseudotriccus pelzelni, assembly GCA_035584735.1. NCBI lineage: Eukaryota > Metazoa > Chordata > Aves > Passeriformes > Tyrannidae > Pseudotriccus > Pseudotriccus pelzelni. The sequence continues at coordinate 4,026,436 of JAWMRA010000036.1, read as the reverse complement.
TGCTGAGCACAGCAGTCCCCCGCCGCAGGGCTGGAGGCATCATGGACCACGTCATAGCTGCCTCCATCTGCATCAGGACACAGGGAGAAACGTGGATTCACAATTAGGCCAGCTGGGATTGATCAGGAGGCACTGGGATCAGAGACAGGCACAGGACAGGGCAGAGTAGCCAGGAAACCGGCAGCTTGTACACTGACAAATTGATTCTTCCCAGGTAGGAGCTTTTAAGAGACACTCAAACTTGGCACTTCAGCATGGGGATGCTCCCAGAAGATCATCAAAGGAGACAGCATCCTATTTAATACAGTAAGCGGGTCTCCTGGCTCAGGAGATCTGTGCTGTCATGCTTGAAGCATGCTATCAGCCCTCATAAACTACAACCAGGCAGGTAACAGCTCCCAGTCTCTGAGGATGTCCAACATACAAAATAAAAGAAGGTTTGCTGAAGGAATGCTGCCTTTGCACATCTCATGGTAGGAGAGGCCACGGAAGGATGGAGTACAGAACTGTCACTGCCAGGGGAAATCAGGGTGAGTACAGAAGCTGTCAGTACTTCTAGTAGAAAGCCTCATTTCTCACAGCACTTGAGAGTCACTAAATAATGCATCCCCACAACACTCATAGATGCTGATAAGTACCAACATCCCTCTGATGCAAACACACAGCAAGATTAATTTTCTGTTCACATTCCACAGATTAATTCTGAAACTTCTAAGTTTCCTTCTCACGGGCAAAGCACCATAAAGCAATGCTCTACTGAACATTTTAACCAGATTTTATAACCGAAGACGTCACTTAAAAAAATACAATTCAATTGCAAAAAGCAACTCCCAAGCAGAGCTGCACATACATAGTGCCATTCTCACGGGACAGTTACACAGGGCACGTATATAAAACTCCAAAACAATTGCCATTTTTTGCATTCTGCAGTCCCAGTGCTATTAAGACACGTGAAAAGTATGCCAGAAGACAATCGTTGTGCAAAAAGGGAATGGCACTTGGTTTCTTCTTCTGCGACTTGGGGTTTTATTCTGTATGGTTGACAAAAAATACCGAGCAGTGAGAGACCTGCCTGGGGCCGTGCATAAAACCTGTGGTGGTACTGACCACACGCTGTCCAGAGTTTCAGTCATTTCCCACGCCACATGGTTGTTCTTGCTCTCAGTAGAGACTTCCCTCCTCCACTGCCTCATGTTCCCGAAGTGGGTACATGTAAAATTGATCTTGCCAGCACAGAAGTGCTGATTTCCCCCCTTTTAAGAGCACAGGAGCTGTGGTGTGGCAGCTTGTTCTCTCTGTGTTAGAAGTTGTTAGCTGAGAGTGGGCAAAAATTACCATGAGGTTCTTTTCCGCTCTCATGACAGCCTGCTGAAGATTTGCTGTGACAAAATAATCCTCACTGAATTACTGATTCAGTCTTTCTAGAACACCCTTTGAGTGGAGGAAGAGTTCATGCCAAAAACTCTGTACCCACCAAGAGAAATGGCACCATGTGCTTCTGGCAGAAAGGCAGAGTGGGAAGAAATCAGAACCCCTTCACCAATGCAGAGACACAGCTGCCTCTTCCACCCTCAAATCAAATTAAGATAGCATTTCTCTGGGATTTGTGAAGACTTTCCAGATTGCACACTCAGACTGCTGAAAATCCTGTAGCATGAAGCCTATTTCTCTTCCTTGCTTCCCCCACACCCTTAAAATACCACTCAAAATCTGGACAAATGTTTGAATGAGGCCGATTCCTCCCCCACACCCCTTGATTTAGCACAGTTCTTGAAAAAAAATGAATGATGGAGTTTTTATTTATCCACAGAACTGGAATGGCAGTCATCTGGTTTGTCTGCTTTTTAACTAAAAGATGACGGCAATACGCAAAAATCAGAAGGGTTATATTAAGAGCTTTAAAAAGTTCTTAAACATTATTATTTACAAAGCTTTTGTTGTGGATGTGTTTCACAGACTCCCTCCCACTGCAGCCTCAGAGCAAAACCTTTTCACATTTAATGCTTAACAGAGTTACAGAAGGAGCACACCTTCACCAGAGCCTGGACTTTACATTACAGCACACACAAAATTTAAAAGAACATCAAAACACGCTGCGGCCAAATCAGCAAAGGTCTGTAGCCTCAACCTAAACACCAACACAACGTGCCCTGCCAAAAGGTGCCAAAACTGCCTTTAACTCTGAAATCGTTCCTCTGCAAAAAATCAGCCTCTCTGAAAAGGATCAACACCGGGAAAAGACACACCACAGCAAAAATCCAGGACCAGGACCCCTCTCTGTGCTTCCCACTGAGGACTCGCAGCTGAAACAGGAGAGATGTCCCAGTGAGACCAAGGCTGCAACTACAAAACAACACTCAAGAGATGCAAATTGGAAACAAAAAAATAACTCTACGAATCAAGATGTTTTCCTCGTGTCTAAACCAGGCATCATTTTTTCCGGGCACAGACAGAAGAAAACGTTCTGGTGAAGTGTTCCAGCGGGGAGCAGCATTTTGTGGATCAGCTCCTTCCCCATCAGGTACCAGAAGGTTGATCTACCATCCCTGAGGCAACAGCATCATCTGGGTAATAAATAATAATAAAAATAATAATAAATTTGAAGAGCAAGCCTCTGACTGTTTGCTTGGCAGCCCTCCAGCCAGCTAATTTCCTCAGCTGCTCCCATGATAACAATGACACAGACTAATGCAACCTCCGCTCCGCTCGTGCTGCAGAACATCCCCGACGGCGTTTACCATCAGTATGGAGCTCAATGAGATAGGAGGATCTCTCCACAGGGCTCCCGGAATCCTCCAAGTAGATGGCAGGCAGCTCTCTCCACTGCATGGCAGCCGCTTGTGCTCGCAGCCCGGGAGAGGGAGACGAGGCAGATCCGAAGTCGCTCCCTGCCTCCCTCCCCTCCGAAAGCCGATCCTCGATTTCGCAGCTTCCTCAAGGGAAAGCTCCGCACAAAAGCTTCTCCTCTGCTCGCTGCAGAACGGAACGTTTTCTCCCCTCCCCTCTGAGGAAGGTGGCTCAGACCTCAGGGAAATCGCTTCCCTCTCGCCGTCTGAGCCGTGGGGTGTTCGCAAGGGCAAGTTTTTGGAAGGTTGAGCTGCGGCACAAAGAGCTTTTCGGCACGAGCGTGGTGGCAAAGCAAAGCTTCATGTGCGGTGCTCTCTTATTTTTTGGCATTTAGCAGAACTTGCTCACCAGCTAACGGGGAAGGAGTGAAAGTGCTGAGTAGTCACAGCAAGGAATCTCCAGCACACAAAAAGAAAACAGATATTTGTGAAGTTCGCAGTACAAGGGGCACGACAAAGGAAAGGAACTGAGCTGTTCACAGATGGCAAAAACTTCCTTCCACACTGGTGTAACTTATCCCAGGCGTTCCCTGGAAAGACAGAGAGAGAGGGAGGGGAAAAAAAAAAATAAAAGGGGGGAGGAAAAAAAAAAAAGGAAAAGCAAAACCAGCTGGCTGCTCATACAAGGCATCCGGAACGAGACTGCCGGGACTCCAGCATTTCCATTCAGTGCAGCAGAGCATGCTCCTGTGTAAATAGTTTCCATATGTCATCATTACAATAAAAAACAAAACAAACAAAAAAAAACCAAGAAGGAAAGAGAAGGAGCATAAACTTTCCAGGGCCCAAACCTCTCCCTCTGCAAAACAAATTCTCTGCTTAGGGGAAGGAAGAACCCTCCATGGGCTGAGAGCAAACAAATTCCTCTCATTCGGAGGAACTCACGTCCATGGGGGACCTCGAGGGCAGAGCCGAGAGGGGAATAAGGGACAGAAAACAACCAGAGGAACCAGGGATAAATTACCCTTCCCAGCCAGCTATTATATGTCAAACTGAAGTCACTCCAGAATTTCACGGGTTCTGGTGTCTGCACTTGTTTAAATACATAACCATTTAAAAAATTATCCAGCAAACCAGTAACCTCCTAAAAATTCAAAGAGTTATAAACCAACTCCACAGGGTAGCTCTTACATTTGCCTCAGAGCTCCCCCAGTCTGGCTCTCATTAGCTGGTTTGCCAGATGTTCTGCTTTCTAGATAGCACACACTTTTTATGGCCTTACACTGCCACAGACAGATTCCCTAATTAGCTCCTCGACTGACTCCAAAGAATTTACTGGACTTACCGGGGCTTTCTGCTAAAAGGATGAAAAATAATGCTGTTTCAGATAATGTTGTTTTAGCAATTACACCTGTGATGACAGAACGCTGCAATCTGTGTGAAGGCAGGGCAAGTGACTTAAATCAGCAAAAATATTCTTATGACTAAACCTGTCATTCATATTGTTTACACATCACGTGTGGAGTCCACGTAAAAGATGCAAGGTGTGAGTTACTCTAACGAGTTCCACGGCTAATATTTCTCTCCATAGGAAGAAAAAGAAATGCCAAGGACACACAACTCTGGAGACGGGACACGTCTTCATTCATGTGGTCCCTGCAAGTGGATTCACCAAACGGAGCAGTGAGAGAGAAAAGCAAGGAAAGCTTTACCTCCCGCAGTTGGGAAAGCTCAGGCTGTCCAGGGCATGTGCTCCAGGCAGCTCCAGTCACTGTGTTGGACAGCTGGTTATCTGCTTGGACTCCACAGAGCACCAGCTACCAGCCACAGAAGAGGGGAAGGACAGGGAAAGAGAGGGCCTAATTGACAGTTAACCATCAGATTCCTTCTTCGTTAAGTATATTCTGGTACCAACTTCGCCCTTTCTTTTCTTCTTGCAACATTGTAGGAACTTCTGTCTTGCACTTATGTGGCTCTGGACAGAGACGTGAACCCTGTTAGGGAACACCTTGCCAGCTGTGGTTTCTCACAGGAGTAATGTATTTTTCTACCTTTTCCAGGAGCACAGGCTGTCCAAGGCAAATGTGACTTCCTGGAAGTGAGCAAATCCTTTCCAAGTTTACTGGAAGAGCCCATACAGCTGGGCAGCCTGACCAGCTCGAGGGTCCTGCTGGTAGGTGCCAGAGCCTCTGGAGTAGGGAGAAGGGCACAAAGCAGCCTGTGATCCATTCAGTCCCAATCCCTCATCATCATTTGAGGGTGGGGAGGCCCTGGCACAGGTTGCCCAGAGAAGCTGGGGCTGCCCCATCCCTGGAAGTGTCCAAGGCCAGGTTGGACAGAGCAATCTGGTCTGGTGGGAGGTGTTCCTGCCCATGGTAGGGGATGTGGAGCAAGATGATCTTTAAGGTCCCTTCTAACTCAAACCATTCTGTAATTCCATAGCTGTGGCACCATTCAACTGGAGCCATTTCTTTTCAGGCTGTGCATTCCTCACTGGCACAGCATCTCCATTTCTTACATCCTCCAACTTGACTGTATCTGTATTTAATTCCCAAACTCAGTCACAGAGCCCAAGGTTTCAGTTTAATACAAACATAACCAGCGTCCCACAGCACCAAACGTGAGCCCATGGAAGAAGGCAGATCCCAGCAGGACTAAAGGTGCTTTCAGGGCTCCTGGACCTCCTGGACTTCCTGACCTCACATACAAGACCTGTCCCAGTGCAGGATCCCTGCGCTGGCTGAAGTTTCCAGCTCCCTCAGTGACTCAGCTCCCTGCGGCTGCAGTGAGGATGAACAAGGCAGCAGAAGAAGGACAGCACTCATCTGTCAAAGACATCCAGAAGCACTCCTCTCTCTTGGAAAGCCCTCATCAGTTGAACCACATGGAAGACTCACTACAGAAGATGAAAAAACATGGAAACAAGGTAGATGCCTCCCCTTCCCCAACACAAGCTGTGCAGGCACCTCCAGTCTCAAAGCCAAGATTTTAGTCAAGCATGTGGGAGCTGTCCCAGCACCAGTGGTGGCATTTTCCCTTCCAGGGGCTTACATGCCATGTAGCTTCACCTCCAGAGCATTTATCTTCCCTCCCTGCTCCAAGGTGGCTGATAAGAAACTGCTCCTTTCCAAGTGCTGAGGTGTGAACATGTGTTTGTCTCTTCAAGGCCAGACTCACCTACCCGGGAGACAAAAAGCTGGAAGCTGCCTGGAAAGCACAGCTGGTCTGGCACTGGGCCACACATCTCAGAGGTGAGAGAGACAGACAGGGAAATCACTGCCTTTGCTGCCTGATTGCCCGTTCATCGCTGTGCCGATGGGAGCATCGCAGCACTGATCTTTGCAGCCCAAAATATCCTAGCGCCTGTCCTGTTTCAGGGGATGTTGTGGGAAGGAATTTAAGAGCCCTGGGGAAGTCTAAACAATTTGCTATCAGTTTGTTGCCTGGGAAAAAAAAGGGCATCTCCAACAGAGAGCAGTGCCAAGCCCTTCTGTTGCAAGAGAAATAATATACTTTGGAATATTTCAAGGCAGCTTCACTGAGTTGTGGTTCTTCCTTGGAGACGACGGCACAGCAGAAACATATGCAAAGGCCTTGGGGCTCTTTGTCCTACTGTATTCTCACAGCACTCACTTGCTGTGAAGCTCAACAAATAAAGTCACTTCAGCTTCCTATTTAACACAGGAAAGTTTAAAAAAAAAACCCACAAAAAAAACATTGCCACTTCCCATTAGTGGAACGAGGCGACCGTCCTTGATTCGAGACTCCAGCGAGTTCCTACGGCACCAACACGAGCTCACTTCATGCTCTCATCACCACACTACAGGGAGCTGAATCCTCGTGAAGGAGGAGCAGATGTCCCTCAGCATGGTAAGTCACATTTTATATATCATTGCCTCTTATCAATCATGCTGCCGAGCTTCTTTTATCGAGGACAGCTTAAGCCTGGCGTCGTTTAATTAGAGGACCACTGTATCCTTGCTAACATCTGCACTGCGCACATGTAAAAGCCCCCCACTGCACGAGCTAAACACGATGCCAGAAGAGCTAAAGCGTGGTAGGAAATGGTTTTGTCCCAGCAGAAGCTCTGGCTCCAGCCAGCTCTTGCTCTGAGTGAGGCAGAGCCAATTAACCATTTGCTCCGCAGCTCGGGAGATGAGCCAAGATGATTCACTCGGACATTCACTTCCTGCACCACCCTGCTGGGGACAAACAGAGCCATTTGTAAGGAAGAATTTAAAAAAATAAATAAATTTAAAAAATCAAAGGCTTCTAAGAAAATAGGGATAATTTTACCCATCTACAGCAGCCAAGCTCGGTTGGTTGGAGATCCTCATCTGCTGCCTTGTCTCTCCAGGACACCTGCTCTCCTCTGATCTCATCCCTGAGTCACTCTGGAATTGTGGTCTTTTTTTTCCCCTTTTGAAATATTGAGTGGGAAGTTTTGACCAAGAACTGTTTGATCACAGGACAATTTTCACTCCTGAATACAGCAGCAAGAGGCAGAGGGGCGGATCCCTCCTTTCTGGGATGTCTGGAATCCACAATTAGGTTAACGAGGGACATCAGTGATTGAAGATGAACTGATGGATGCTTTGTCACCCTCAGGGAGGCCCTGACCCCCAAGAGCCTCTCGTGGCTCACTCATACACCAGCACACATAGCTCAGGAGCTGCTGCAAGAGTCACCAGTGGAATAGGATCACTCCTCAATCCACAGGGCTGCATCCTGCAAGGATAACACTCCCTACCCCAACTACCTCTTGCTCCCCAGCTGCACTGCCTTCCAGCAGCTCATGCAAACCATCCCCCTGCCTAAGCCCTGTTCCACAAAGCTGCTTTTTGACAGCTGTGAGATTAAATCCTCCTGCACATGAAAGTCCATGAAATAAGGAAAGCTGGAACCAGGCTGAAACTCCTTGAGTACGAGACTGTGTAACACAGGAGTTCCTGCTTCTTAACAAAGCTGCAAAGTCAAACCCAAAGCATTTTTAATCAGCAAAACTCCCATAAAAGGATTGCATTAAGTTGCATTAGGAAAATATAATTAAGAATCTCACTTGTATTAAGCCAAATTGCTGCTGGTTTCATATCCTCTATTTCTGATCTTAACAAATGAACCACCGCACCAGAAAAAAGGAGAAGCCAAAGCCACAACAGAAGGATCACTCTCGACCTTTCATTATCCATCTTTTTTAGCATCTAATATGCTCCATAATCTCATCAGTCCGATCATATCACAGCAACAAAGGCTTTACACACACTGAGTTAGAATTGTACTATAACTGGAATGAAATATCTGAGTCACTGAGGGGCTCTGTGAAACAACTAATGAATGGAAAAAACAACTGGAAATAGTGAAGTTTTTGCTGAACTCCACGAAAAAAGAAAATAAAAAAGACAACTCAGCCTAAGGCTCTGGCTCATGAGAGAGGCCAGACATGAAATACACACACACACATTTCTAATTCATAACTTTTGAGGCAGTAACGGAAAGGGAAAGAGACAATATCACAGTCCCTCAGCTATAGCATTTCTTTAACGCATCCTGTTACATCAAGGAATTTCCTCTTTTTGTTCCATAAAGGGAAACTTGCTTTTAACACATTAAAGATCTGCTCTGGCATCGACAACAACACAATGTCAGCAGTTTAAGAGCACGTTCCTCATTTCAATTCTCCAAAGCAGAGCCTTTGGATTTCCCTGGTGCAGTTTGTAAAGATGTTTGATTAAGCTGCAATCTGGCCTTTTTAACAAAAGCAGTGTGCTGCCAGGTCTGACTGCCAGTTCCAGCCAGCAGCAGTTCTCCAGGGAAGTCACAAAGTTAGGAGTGGGAAGCAGAGAGGAAGCGCTCCCCTTAGGGGAGAAACCAACATTAATTTGGGCAACAAACCTTCTGTAAGGCCACCCAGTGATGGAGCAGGACTAGAATGGAGGTATGTGCCTTACTGATGTTTTTTTCCCCTAAAGAGAGAGAGCAAGAAAATGACATGAATTTAAAAGTTAAATAACAAACTCTTAATATCTTACCACGACAGGCTGAGAGCAATTAAAGTTATTTGTTGTGGTACAGTGATAATACGAAGGTAAATGCATTTTGTGGTGTTAGAACACACCACCACCACACCGTTTTTTTTTAAAAAATACAACACTGCCACATTTCCTCTGCCTTGCTGCTCAGACAGAAAAGAGAAGCTGCCAACTTCAGGGGAAGTAAAGGAATAGGGAAAACCCCAGCCCCTGGTGCTGTGGAACTGTTCTCCATTAATAAAAAAAAAGACTTTTCGCACATTTAGTGGAAACCACTGCTGGCAGGAACTGAAGGTTATGTGGAACGGCTGGGGAGGAAGGAAGGAGTTAATCCATTAGTTTGACATCTGCAAACCAGCTGCCAAAGGGTTTTCCCTCAACTGCTCCTTACTTCCAAGTCCTACAGCCCTCATAGAGAACCACAGCCTTAGAAAATGGACAGCTTTGACTTCCAAAGTCTCCCAGCACTGCAGAACCCTCTGTGACTCTTACAAGGCAGTTCCAGACTTTAATACACTGTCAAACAGGTGCATTATTCCTTGTCTGAATTTCTCCAGCTTCAGCCAACAGTTACCTTCAAGCCTCTTGGACTTTGGATGAGCTGCAGTAACTGGAAACCTGCCAAGCATGAACACATTGATCCCTCTAGAGCCAGCACAGATGGCAACATCGCCTACCTACCCTAATCATTTTTCCTATTGGAAGGACCAAGGAATACACTCTCCATCTCACTGGACAAGTGTCTCACGTGCTCACTTTCAGCTCAGACCCAGCTCAACCTCTCTGCTGGCCAAGGCAGCCCCTCTCCACCTCTATGTAACCCTACAGCTGGTCACATACACATCAAACAAAACCAAACATCTTCCCAAAACACTGTCAGTCTGCCTTGTAACCTCAGAAAATCAGTCAGTTCATGACTTCAGGTTCATACGATGTTCACTTTTTCATAAACCCATACATGAAAAACTGCCCTTTAAATCCAGATTTTAGAAGAGCTACTGCTGTTTTCCTGTCATTTTGGCTAGCCTGCAATCTCCTGCCTGGTGCTAAATACCTTTTGGGGCTGGAGGAAAGTCCCTATCACAGCCATATCCAGACTGCCTCAGCTGCAGCCTTCAGGAAGTCATCTGTTGATTTCTAATTGCTGACCTTTGGAATCAGCTGTTTAATCTCTACTTTATTTACTGCAGTAATGGAAGAATAGGCCATATGATGACCAAGTCACCTGTTTTTTCTGCAAACATAGAATACATATGGTATTTCTTGAGCTTCCCTGTAGTGTTCAACCCTGAACTCCTGACAGGCCAACGTCACTTAACATGTCTTTATTTCTCAGTTTCTTTAGAGCACCTTTAATTCTGCTGACCACATCTCTCTTTGTGATTTTCTTCCAATCCTAGTTCCTAATTCTTCATTTGATATATATTTATCTATATATCTTTTGGGTTAGCCAGCCTAGATGTGGTTGTACTGTGACTTTTTGCTGCCTCTCCAACAGCTTTAAAGCTTCCAAACCCATTTTTGTTTTCTATGCAGTTGTGCTGCCTCACAGTATATGAAGAATTTTCAGTGTTTTGAAGTCTTCCCCTTTGCAAACACTAGAGAGAAGGTCCTGCCACCAGCCTTGTAGTTGAAAAGAAGGGGCTTTGCCTTGGTCACTTCACCCTCCTGCCCCAAATGCCAAAATTCTCCTTGGTAAGTTGCTTGTGAGTATTTATTTAATATGGGTAGGACCACGTTCCTCCTCAGCACCAGGAAAAACAACTAAATGGGCAAAAATCAGCAGCAGTGACTCACCACTGGCCAGCTCACCCTGCTGATTCATGTGGTGGGAACTCTGCCTTTACAGGATGGGTTATGCCACAGCTCTTGTGCCTCTCTCCAGGCACGAATCCCCTCCAGCCAGGGTGACCGTGACACGGAAAAAATGGGACAAATTGGAAATATTGTACTGGCCGAAGGTGTCCTCACCCTCTCCCTCTGGAGCCCATGCCCACAGCCAGCAGCCTCTAAAGCACGAGCTGTGATGCCACCCCTTCCTTCCTCCTCCCCCAGTTCTGGTTATTCCTTAAATGACACAGCCAACTCACCAGTCTGATGTGACCCTGGGGAGTTTTCAGTGCTCCCAGTTCAGGACTGATCACTTAGTTTTAATTCTGCAGGCATTCATTTGGTTAACGAAGAGAGGAACATACTTGTTTATTTTAGGGAAAGTGTTAACAGGCCACACTGCTTTTGTGCCATAAACTTTCCCAAATCCACTAGGGAAAGTGAAAGTGTTCTCAGAAAAACAGTTAGAGCTGGAATATAACACAGATGGTCCCCGGTGACAACAGAGACACCCCTGTTATATAGGAAACACAAGAGTAGCTAAGGTGTCCAGCCCCATAGAATTAGAGGGTTTAACAAGGCTGTGCAGAGAGAGACATCCTAAACCTTATTCCCCCACATGAGCAGGAAAAGAAAAGCCTTTTGTTGCAAACAGGCACGACCAGATCGTGATTATAAAAGCAGCACTGGGTGCTTCAAACCCCCACACTGTGATTCAAATCACAGCAGTCCCCTCTTGTCATCCTCAGGATCTTTCACCAACCCCCCAGTGCTGCTGTGCATCAACACCAACACACCCTTCCTGCTTCCCTCTCTCCCAGACGAAGGACAGGTGCAGGAGCTTCCTGCGGAACTGCTCACTAGGAGCAGATGGATGAAATCCTAAAGCTGCTCCTACAGCTCTCCACAAAACAAAGTAGCCATGTGAAAACCAGGCATCTTCTCCACATGCAAAAAGCAATTACGCTAAAGACACAGGGAGAGGGAGCCCTGCGAGGTCCAGATCAAAAGCCAGAGACACGGGAGGTGAGAGAAAGACCGATCAAATTCACCGCACTTCTCCCAGCTTAAGGATCAGAAATGGAGCGTTCTGGCTCATAAATTCTACTTCCAGCAAATTCAAGCTTAAATCCCCTGAAGGCAATAAGGAAAAGGCAATCAACAACAACTCTAACCACTTCACAGATGCTCCTGTTTAGTTTATACAGCACTTCTTACAGCATTCAAATGGGTAAAATGGGATTTCAATGCAGGGGGGCTGACGGCAGCAGGCAGGATTCCTCGGTGAAGATACCAAGGGCAAAGGAAGTTCTGAGAAGCATCCTGTTGGTTATGATGAGTGAACTCAGCGTGCTCAGCCTTTGCTCATTTTAATCTGCCAGTAAGCAAGCTTGGCTAAACCGAACATCCTGCATCTACGGTGCCTTAAAAATCCACAGGAACCACAAAAATGAGGGGGGGGGGAACCGAACAAACTGATGCATTCCCTGGGAAGCCATGAAAAAACTAATCACTATTTGTTTCCAACTGTTGTTCCGCTTCCTGAGCCAAATGTTCCCAAGTCAGCTGTGGTGGCTGAGGAGTGACCGGTTAGAGCTGGAAAGTTGTCGATTTAAAAACTGCGGCTCGAACACTTTCAGGCTCCTTAACATCTTTTATAGTTCCAGGACCACCTGTTCGAAAAGCAGAGCCCTCCCGTGCCATGGCACGTGCCCTAATCCCACCTCTTCCAACGAAAGAACCCTGTCCTGTTCTGTTCTCACCCCAGTGTTCTGTTCTCACCCCAAAAAGATGCTTGCTGGAAAAGAGACACACAAAGGGCGCAGGCTGCCCCCCTCAAAGCATTAAGGTCACCACTCCTGTCTCCAGGAAGGCAGTGAGGAGCTTCCAGACTCCTTGCCCCCACTCTGTAGCATCCTCCCTGATTTACAGTGAGCGTGCAGGCAAGATGATCTCCCTCCCCAGTGCTCTGGGAGACGACATAGGAGAAAGAACCCTTTGACTCCCGGATAATGGAACACTAACCCAAGTCTTCTCCACCTTGTAGACGCTGTTACCGGCTCAGATTTGAACAGCATGGGGCATTCAGGATGAAATCACTAGGAATTTTTTCTTTTGCACTGCGTGAAAGAGTCAACAGTGCAGAGATTCTGTTTGACAGAGCATCCTACTGTGAGACACACAATGTGTGCATTGTGCAAACCGCTCTCCTGCAGAGCTCAGAAAACAAGGAAGGCTTGGAAAAAAAATACCCTCGATAACTGCAGCCCGTGATGCCTCCTGGTACTGCACTGGGCTCGTGGCTCTTCCTCTATAGGCAGCACGTTCACACGGCCACGGTGAGGAGGTGTCCACACAAATGCTTTTGAGTTTTGGACAATACAGAGCTGTTTCTCCAGAATGAAAGGTACCAGCTCTACCCTCTCAGGCAAGTATTCAAGCACAGTCCTGCCTCAAAAACCTGAATTCTCAGGACAAGTGAGAGCCCAGAGCACAATATAGAGCAGGAGCCCATTTTTCACTATTTCTAACACCATAGAGAAATATACCAAACATCTCCCACAAAGCAGCATTTCCCTCCTTCCTCTGTATTTACAGGGCTCATCACCAAGGGAAACGAATTGTACTGAAGGAGAAAACAATAATCTCCTTATGTTTAGGGTGTTCATTTCCCTTTCCAAGATTTTCACCCCTCACTCATCTCGGAGGCAGTTTTGCTTCGCTTTGCTTGCTTAAAACACTCATTATAACTCATCTAGGCCAGGAAAGGATTAGAGAAGCCCTGGCAGAAGCTGCAGAATTCAAGGCTGTTAGACTGGAGAAATGAGACTTTCAGAGGCATAAACAACAATCCAGCACGAAACTACCACTCGTGCTCTGGAAAAAAAATTCCTCTCTCTATAAATTTTAAGCAGGTGCACATTAAGAAAAACAAATCACGCACAGCAATGCAAAACAGCACCTCTCCATAAGAAAGGAATGAAGCCTACCTGTCTGTCCACTTCCACACCAGGTGTAATTGGCACTTTCCAGGTGAGACTCTTGCCCACAGTGACATTAACTGACTTACCCCAGGTACAGGGAGGAGCTGCTCCAACAGCAGAACCTGATTGCTTCCCAAAATGAGATCCCAGTCCTGTGCTCTGACCATGCTTCACCTCTGAAGGCAGCAGCAGAAGCACTGCTGCTGGAACTAATTAAAGGCAAATCGGTAGAACTAGGGGCCATGACGTGAGAAAATATCCTGCACAGCATCCAAGAAAGCCACCAGATAATCCAAAAGGCTGTTTAAGAGCCTTGCTGTCGGAAATCCTGGGATCTGCCAGGTCCATTGCAAGCAGTTGCTAGTTCCCTCATCCCCTATTTCTTCATAGTAATTAACTACAGCATTTCATACCCAGTGCCCCAATCCAAATAGCCACCTTCAAAATCCTTACCTCCACACAAGGACCAAAACCTGCAGATCCTGAAGGATTTATTAAATCTGCCAGATGGCTGACATTTAAAATGCTTCTTTTCCTCCAAAGGTAGCAAAGCCAGAATGCTTCCAACAGCAATTGAAATGGTTCCTCAAGAAGCACAGCTGCTAAGAGTTTGTGTGATTGAAGCATTTCCCCAAAGGTCAGGTATTTATTCTCTGTTTCCTCGTCCCATTAGGAACTGTTTTACACCTGGAAATCTCTTTCATCCACAGATGGCACTAAAGGAAGTGGCAGTAGGAAGAAGGCAACAGGGATGTCTGAAGAGCAGGGATTAATTGACTTTTTACAAGGGCCAGGAGTGATAGGACAAGGGGGAATGGCTTCCAGCTGCCAGAGGGCAGGGTGAGATGGGGTATTGGGGAGAAATCCTTCCCTGTGAGGGTGGTAATGCCCTGGCACAGGCTGCCCAAAGAAGTGGGGGCTGCCCCATCCCTGGAAGTGTCCAAGGCCAGGTTGGACAGAGCTTGGAGCAACCTGGGATAGTGCAAGGTGTCCCTGCCCATGGCAGGTGGTTGGAATGAGATGAGCTTTAAGGTCCCTCCCAACCCAAACCATTCTGTGGTTCTCTGGGATGATTCCATGACCAGATGAGCTGAAGCTGTGGACTACGGGGACAGATTTACCCTCTCACTGCTGATACAAACGTGTTCTGGAACCACAGCCAACACAGAAGAGATTTATATCACTTCAGGTTGCATTGGTTACCAAATATTTCAAAATCCAGGTGGCTCACATGCCTCAGAAGAACATTAACTGCCCCAAATCCTGGGCCACTCCCCAAAGCAAGTGTCTACCTGGGGATTAGTATAGGAATTGTATTAAAAAAAGACAAGTTTGCTGTACACAACATCCATTAATGCTGCCATTAGACTGTTCAGAATAATCACATGGGTCTCCACCAGAAAATTACAAAAAGAAGAGCTTTGCTGAAAGCCCCTTCACACGTTCCATCAGGGAACTGTGCAGACACCAGGCAAGGGCAGAGACTCCCCTCCAGCACTCTGGGAAACACAGCACACACTATACTGTTCACAGGCACAACCAGCAGGGCTTTCCTTACCCACATTCCTCACCAAGCACACCTGGGGCACCCCCTCCAATCTCACCAACAGAGAAATCCTGTTTTCTTTACACAGTTGGGGCTACCTGCTCCTTGCCAGCAGTGACAGGCTCTAGGCTGGCTCTAGTTTTCCTGACAATTTACTCCTCGGGCAGCAAAAAGTGAGATTGCAAAGGCCCTCCTGAAACCCCATTCAAAGTTATAGCTTCCCATTTTCCAACAGTCCTTCTAGAAAACACCTCTCTTGGAGGTTGCAGTTGCTTCCCCACCTCCCCAATAATTAATTTTTACCTCAATAGCAGAAGCAGTTGCTTTCTTGTAAAAACCCAGAGTTGAAAGATGACTTCTTACCCCTGCCATCACCCACTGTGTGGGAAAACAGACAATATCCCATTGTTCCCTCTCCGACACTCAGAGCTGTACTTTCTGCTCTGAACACACTGAAACTCCACTTGAGCCCACAGCAATTTCCATGCAGGAGGCAAAGGAGAATCTTGTATCTGATCTAATAGAGGATAAATCAATGTGCACTCATTTATTGCTTATAGTTCCCATCAGCTCAAGGAGAGACACTGTCCCGGAGTTTCAAGGCTATCCACGCTGCCTTTGTAGATGGAAAACAGACATTGCACCTTTGAGATATTTTGAGAACTCTGTTTGAACACTTCCCAGGAGTTTGGGTGAAGGATGGGAAATCACTAAACCCTGGCAGGTTCTCATCACTCTCAGAACACAATTTTGGGAGAGGCCACGTGAGGATCGCACCTCCCTTTTCGCCTCGTACAGAAATGCAGTTTCATGTTAGTCATTCACCTCAGGCAGGTGCTGGGAAGTTTAATCAGAGTGAGAACAGCACTCAGAGATCCTCAGATAAGATGTTCCAGGGAAGGGCAGCGTCACATTCATTAGCCTGGACTCGGTGATGAAAGAGCTGCTCTCTGTCTCCTTCAGCTGCTGGAGCTTGAAAGAAAAATTACCCAGCGCTGAAGCCTACACGGTGTAGTCAGAAAACCACCAGCGCCACAGGGACCACATTTTTCTGGCTGTGGTCTGAATTCCTGTCCACTTTGCAGGAGTCTGACCCTTTGTGGTGGCTGCAAACAGGAGCTCCCTGGAAGCCCTGTATTCCCAGCACAAGCCAAGCAAGGCAGAGGTTTAACATTCCTCCCCATGCAAGTATTTTCTCCCATTAAGTGCTTAAGAGCTGGATTATTTCGGAGATTAATTTTTGCAGCTGGACATTTTGTCTAAGAATGTCATTTTCCACACGATTTTCTCCTTTAGCTTCCTTTTATTCTAACCCCAAGGCATTCACTTACCCAGGAGAGGACTCTTCTGAAAGCTTTGGAAAAGAATCCACTCCTGCATTTTGGTTCTTTCTCTTTACATCTGCTATTGCTTTTGGAAAACCCTGTTTCTACTTATTTCAACCCAGCAACTTGTCTGCACTTCCAGACAATCAACACCAAGAGTTCAAAACTACAAATTCATCTATCCAAGGACCCGATTGTAACAAAGCCACACCATGGGTAGGCTTTTTTTTTCTTTTAAAGGCACAACAAGTTCCTTAAATAACACGAGAGCTGAGACACTGAACCACACAGGTACACAGCACTTAGGGAGACACTTGTGACAGGAAAATGGATTAAAACTTAGAGAGGTTTGGGGGTGCAGCAACACAAAACAAGGGTGAAAATTATGGTCAACCACAAACGTGTGATTTAACAAAGGGCAGCTACAGCCACTTTGTCTTTCCATTGGTGTCACTTGGAAGAAGATGATGGGTCACTGCAAACAGTCCCAGCCTGTTCTGGGGACGCACTGAAATAGAAGCTTTGTGTTTAACCTGCCACTGAATCCTCTGGAGTTGATGGTGAGACAAAGTAACGAGTGAGCTGTTCCTCCAAATTCTGTCTGAATGTTCCATTATGAGGGTTTATGCAAAGGGAAGACAAAACCAGAAGGAAACAGCCTCCTGACCTTCCCTGTCTCCATGTCCTCATCATCACCCTGAGAGGTTCTCCTTCTCTTAAAAAAGAACTTCTCACACACTCCTTTTCCCTGGGAAAGACAAGTTTCTGACTAAAAACATGACATTACACAGTTCTGTTAATGCCATTTCAGTCCTCAGCAGCAAAGGGGATGCAGAGCAGAGCGGACACATTTGATTCCTCACAGCCTCCAGGAGACACAACTTCGCCGCATTTCACAGCAGATTTTCCACGCAGGCAAAGAGGAGAAGCTGCACGACACGTCCTGGTTTTTAAACAAGCTTACTTTGACCAGCGATGGTGTCACTGTGCTCACTCACTCATTTAAGCTTCCCGCTTCTCAGAGATAAACGTGCCTTTCAAGCTGTTGATGCCAGCCTTCCTCATCTAATCCTCCAACCCACCCTGACTTCAGAAGACTCCTTCCCAATCACTTGCACAGAATAAGCTTCATATTTTTGTGGCAAATCCAACTTTAACAGCGATTAAAACATAGGGCAAAATAAGAGACGTTTCATTCGGAGAATCCCAGGAAATGAAGTCTCAGAGACCACACAGCAGTCTTTTAAGAAGCGCAAAATTGGTCCCTAAACAACTTCCCCATATTTCCAGGGAAGCAGATTGTGGAGTATTTTTATTTATTAATACATCCATTCTCATGCCTGTGCTTTTACAGTGGTGTTGGCTTTAAGCGAACGTTAAGCCTCACCCAGCTTCTTCTTTGAAGGGATGGGAGGCGGGGGGAAGAAAGAGAGAAGAGCGATTAAAATTAGTCACAAGGAATCCTATAAATACACTGGTGGACGGAGGAAGAACTCTCTCTTCTATTTAACTTAAAAATAGAGAGCTAAACTTTAAAAGACAAACAGATGGGATGGAGCAAGGATGCAGCAGAGCTTAGAGAAAGTCAACTGCAGGGGTGGGAGAAGAGGGGGAGGAGGGAGGAAGAATCTTTATTGTCCAAAACTCACTCTTGAATTGGGAAGTCGCAGGAGGAGCAAATTAAGGGAACCCATCTGATGACAAGAGGGATCAAATCTCAGAGGCACAGAGGAATAATAATGTGGGAAAAAAGAAAAAAAAAAAAGATGCCAGGCCAGGAAATTATTTCTTTGTTACAGATGTTCAGTTTGTGGCAGAAAGGGCTGGAACAGGATCACAAGACCTGTGCGTGCACCTGCAATGTCAGCTGGAAGTCACAGGGATGCGTGGAACAAAACTGCTCGGATACATTCAGCGACACGGTGTAACACAAGCCAGAAACTCCCTGAACAGGCTCAGACACATCTCTGTCCCCATCCAACCTGCTGCAGGGTGATGGCTTTAACGAAGATACAAAAAAAATCCCAAAGCTGCTGAGGGATGGTGGCTTTTGTTTTTCCCCTCTCAGTGCTCCCAGGCTGGCTCTGCCCCACTGAACACCTGGGCTCGAAGCAGCAGGAATAATTGTCTAGAAGTACTCCCGGTTGTTTGATAAGAACACAATAAAAACGTTAAAGGGATTTATCGGCCCATTATCACTTTTCTTACTGCAAAAATCAGAACGTAAACTAAGAAATGAGCAAAACAACAGTTGTGAAGGACAGATGTTTACAGTGCTAGGAAAATACTACAAGAGGTAACTGCAGTGGGGCAGTGCCAAGAGAAGGAGATGTTCAGGGAACGCGTGGAGGAGGGTGGGCTTAAGGTCACACAGAAACCACAAAAATGTGTGTTAGAAACAGCACCGGTAGGACCCATCCAGCCTGTTCAGTGTCACACGGAGCTGTGAGCAAACAACCAACACAAGCAGCAACGTCCTGATGTGATTTTCTCGGGCAGCCCTGGGATGCCGAGAGACAACCCCAAGAGTTTCAGGCCCTGGCAAGCACCGGGAAGAGCAGCCACCACAAAAGAGACAAACAAGTGGGCAGGGAATGACAAAGGGATCTTACTCTCGTTAGGCAGCTCCTCCCGATCCAGGTCATCCAGAGGGGCTGAGGCAGTGCTCCCACTGTCGTCCAGGGTGAGGATGAGGGGAACGTCATCGTCCATGCTCACAGCCATCCCGTCCCTCCAGAGGCTGCTGCTCCCAGAGCTTTAAATAACGCCTTTTCCAGTCCCACTTGAGAAGCGCTTGTGTCAAAACCTCTCCCGGGAAAGCCCTCCATCGGGGCTGTCTTCTGGACACGGGGATATAACACTACAGGCACCCATCTCTGGAGACCGCAGTTCCAGAAGGAGATCGAGTTATCTGCCTTCCAAAAAGCAAGAGCGGGATGCCAGGCTCGAGGTATTTATGCCAAAGCTTGAACTCAAAAAGCGAGGTGCGGGCTGCCTATCCCAGCCAGCGCAGGGCAGCAGGAGAAGCGTTCCCTGGCAAACTCCTGACCCCTCGGCACCAGGGGCAGCGGGAGCGCCGCATCCGGAGCCAACATGGTGCTAAGTGTCCCTGTCACACATGGCTCCGTCCGCCGACGAGCCCGCACGTCTCGGTCCCAGCTGGGGATGGGAAACAGGGAGCCTCGGAGGCCGCTTGGAGTCCGCGCACATGAAGTTCCCGCGGGATATTTTTAACTGCGCGATGGCCCCACAAGGTCACGGGTTTCTCTAAGAGGTGACAGGGTAAGGGAAAATCGAGCAGGCCCAGGGCAGCGCCGCGGGGACAACCCACACAAGCTGCCCCTGCCCGGCGGGAGGGACACGGGCACGGGGCTGTCACGGAGCCCGGCCCGGCCCCGCCGCCTCCCCTCGCCCCCCCGGCCCTGCCGCCCCCCTCACCCACGCGTAGATCGGCTCCGCTCCAGCCTCCCGTGCCCGCGGGACCCCCCGGGACCCCCCGAAACCCCCTCGGGACCTCCCGGCCCGTTCCGGCCCCTCCGAACCGGCACCCGCAGCGACCGCGGCTCCTCAGCGCCCCGCGCGCGCGGCCCCGCCCCCCACGCCTCCCTATTGGCTGTCGCGTCCACAGCCCCGCCTGAAAGGGCGGAGCTTTTGCAGCTCCCGCCAATCCGCGCGCCGCGCCTGGCTCCGCCCCCTGCGGGAGAACTCGCGTTGTTCCCGCCTCCCTCCTCCGCCACTCGAGTACGTCGCCTCGCCATTGGGTAGCGGCGCTGTCCCTCAGGACAGGTGGGGGCGCTGATTGGCCCGAGGTGGCAGGGGTGGGCTCTCGGGGAGGAGAGCGGGAGCTGCCATTGGCTGCGCTGAGGCTCCGCCCCCGAGGGTCAGAGGGAGCAAAACGGTTGCCGGGCAACGGCGGGAGCGGCTCGCGGAGCCCTGAGGGGAACCGGGAGCGGGATCCTCGCCGGGACACCCCCCGGGACACCCCCCGGGACACCCCCGCTCCTGGGCTGGACCAGGACAACACCCCCGGGGACCCCTCTCGCTCCGGGGCTGGGCCGGGACACTTTCCCCGGGGACCCCCACACGAGCTCCTGGGCAGGGCCACACGGTTCCCCCCCGCTTCTGAAAGGGACGTCCCTGTTCCCAGGTTCCTGTTCTCGTTGGCTGCAGGGATCAGTCCGGCCCCGAGGGCACCCAGCCCAGCCCCGCGGGTTGCTGTGAGGGTCCCACCACGGAACACACATCCCAAGGCCCCGAGAGTCCATCCATGCCTGATGAGGTGAGGATTCCCAAGCTGGAAGCGAGGAGCCCGGTGTGAAACGAATAAACATGTTCCAGTGGTCCAGGCTGAGCGTTTCTGCCACAGGCAGCCCCCAGGACAGTCCCTCTGAGCCCAGTCCTAGTGGTAAAGCCATCAGGCTCTGCTCAGTGGCTGCAATGGATTTTGGCAGCAGCAGGACTCCTGTCAGTGTTAGGAATGGGTAGAAAAAGCCTCTGTCCAGCTGGAGCATCCCCCTTGATATCAGAGCAGAGCTGTCCAATCTTAAATTACCCACACCTGTGAAGCCCACCCAATGCCTCACTGTGCCCTCTCCTTCTCAGTGGTATTTCCTTCACCCTCCAGGGCTGGATTTATCAGGACAACATGATGTGAGATTCCAACAACAGCTTGCAGGAGCTGGCTCGAAGTTTAAGATCCCAGACCAAGTGGGATGTGATGCATCACCAGAAATGGGAGCCACAGGCTTCCCCAAAGGAGGTGTTGAGCTACAGGACACAACCCCACACACCTGTATGGGAGCACTGAAAAGCAGCACTGGCTTTCAGGAAGGTCCTGCAGGAGACTAAACCTGTTGTAGTGCTGCAGATCAGGCTGTTGCTTGTGTCAGGCAAACCCCTGGCTCCTGCCAGCTCCTGGCAGGGTGCACATGCTGTTTTTCGGGTTGCCCCTGCTCCACTTCAGCACTCTGCCGATTTCAGTGGAAGGTAGCCCCGCCAGCAACACGACTGCAACCTCCCAAGCAAGCAGCTTCTTCACAGGACCACCTTTTCTCCCCATCCCCTGCCTCAGCCCCAAAACCCCCTCCTCAAAGTGCTGTTCCAGGTCAGAGGGGCTGCACACCGGCTGCTGCAGACACAGGTGTGTGTGGAGAAACAAGGGAGCTGCAAACCCATGACAAAGGTGGAAAATGAGATTTATAGCAGTGCTGAGCAGACACAGAAATGAGAGAAGCAGCAGGCAGGAGTCCCAGCTTGATTCAGGTCTCTGTAACAACAACTCTTGCCTGAGCCACGCATCAGTGACACTGGACAGGGCGGATCTGGAGCTAGGAAAAAAATGAACGTTCCCCCTGCCTCGTTTTATACAAATTTAATGTGTTTTTTTCCACACAAGCACCAGTTCCAGCAGGCAGGGCAGGCCCAGAAGTAATGGAGCAGCTTTTGCTCTTGTGCTGGGCTGCACAGCCCTGGCAGAACGAGAGGACAAAGCAACAGTAAAGCACCCATGTGAGTGAGAATCACAGAACAAAATGCAAACAACCCATATAAACCCACTGCTATTTCACCAACATTGCCCTGGTGTTAATAGCGAGGAAGTGCCAGGTCTGACCTCCTGGCAGCCCTCAGTGACACCCTGGGACAGGAAAGCATGTGGCTGATGTGATGGGCTCTAAGTTTTCCCTGCTGATTCCTTGGAGCCTGAACACAGCAGTAGGAGCAAACTGGCCATACAAGCCCCTGTCAACTTGTTTTTCAGATAAAATCTCTCTTCCTTTTAAGAGGCTTCACCTTTCAAGGTCTCCAGCTCTCCAGTATTGCACTGGGTCAGTTCTCTGCTGTTTACATTTCAAGGCAGTTACCCCAGTGGGCTGGTGATTCACTCCACTGAATCCGACTCCTCCCCCTGCTGCTGGGGAACTGTTCCTGCTTTTGTATCAATCCTCAACCCTCTTGTCTCCATCTAGTGTCCAAATCACACCCGGATTCTCTCCCAGCCCACAGCCTTCACAGGTTGCACATCACTGTGCCCACATCCCAAATAAACTGAGCAGGCTCAGGTTCACTCCCAACCCCTCTTCTGAGAAGGCCCCAGTTGTTCCATGTCCCTCCAGTTTTCACCCAGGTGGAAAAGAGCTGCTGGACTGCCACAATGGGAAATGTAGGGAAAGATCTGAGACCTTGGAGCTAATCCCAAGGATCCTCAGTCACCCTCTCAGGTTTTAACATCATCAGGCTATTCTTGCTTCCTATCTCCCAAAGGTGGCTGGAGCACTAGGCCCTGGGAATGCTGGGTCCCCTAACCCTCCTCCTCTGCTGAGTGCCACCGAACCTACCTGTCCTTGGCTTTCTGGGGACCTCTTGAAAAGTCCCATTCCAGAACACTTCCTTCATTTGGTCCCTTGGGAAGGCTCAGTTCAGCCTCCCCTCAGGGAGGGGGCAAGAAGGCCAAGAAATAAGCACAAAATCCATGCAGGACAGGCTCCTGTCTGGCTCCAGTTCCACATATTGGAGTGGGTCAAGGCACAATCCTGCTGCTGCTCAGGGTGCAATAAAATAATTTCTGGGGGCAGAATGATGCTCTTAACCTGGCTCAGTGTGTCCTTGGGTCTACTGGAGTGTTTCCCTTTGTGTTTGGAGGGAGTTACCAAACTGCCAGGACTCTCCTGTATTCCCCGACCTCATGGGCTCCTCACCACAGCCTCCCTCCCCAGGGAGCAGTGACTGCAAACCCCAAGTCACCCAGCCCACATCCTTCATCTGCCTCTCTACCTATATTCCTACAGACCAAGCTGCTCTTTCCCACCTCAGGGATGGAAACTGAGGAGCTGCTTTACTCAGACAGACTTTGGAGATGCCCAGATGGCTCAGCAGCATCCCACGGACCAAACATGAGGTCCCAGATTTGTCTTGGATCACTTATTTAGTGCCAGCGTGGCACTGCTGTGAACAACCCTCAGCACAAGCCATAGGGCTACATGTCCACTCAGCAGCTCATCACCATGAGCTGCTGAAATCCCTGCAGCTCATCCTTCTCTGTCACAAACCCCACCCAGCCTGGGGCCATCCCACCACCAGAAGGATGCAGGGTGATGCCATTCCTCATCTCAGAGCTCGTGCTCCCTTCTCCAGACTTGCCAGAGGAGACCATAAACTGTCGATGACACGGAACAAGGACAGCAGGGGGACACCAAGGCCGTCAGGGCTGGAGCACACGTCCTGTGCACGGAGGCAGAAGGAATGGGGCTCCTTCTCTGGAGAAGGGAATGTTCAGGGCGGGGGGGGCTAAGAGCAGCTTCCCAGCACCTGCAAAGAGGAGGTGACCGTAAAGGTTGGACCAAGCTTTGTGCTCAGAATAAGAACAGATACAAATTGAAACAACAAAGGCTCTGACTGGATACAAAAGGAAAGTTGCTGCCTCGAGGACAGCAGAGCAGTGGGAGAGGGACCAGAAAGGCTGCGCAGCCTCTACCCTTGGGGGTTTCCAGCACTCGACCAGATAAAGCCAAAGCTCACCTGCTGTGAGCATGAGGTTGGAATAGGGATCGCCTCCATTCCCACAGGCACGAGTGATCCTGTGATTGCACATGACAGGCAGGACAGAGCAGGGCTCCTGTCCCCAGAATTGGTCAGCAATGATCCCTTTTGGGACCCTCAGACCTCAGCTGCCCTGGCTGGCCTCAGCTGGGACCCCCACCCCAATGGCATCCCCTGGTCCCTCTTCTGGGAGCTCCATGAGCTCAGTCATGCCTGTCCCCGCTCCTCTGCGCTGTCACTGTACCTGTGCCTGGTCCTTCTCCTGCATGGGCCTTGGACTACCTGATGGGCGCTCCTGTCTCCTGCTGCTACGACTTCCCAGCTGGACTTTGCAGACAGCAGGAATCCGACTTGTTACCACACCTCATCTGATGACCACTGGACATCGATGTTACCACCAAGGCCATTCCACTTGGGTACTGTGGGGTTGTGCCCTGCACAGGAAGGTCGCTGCCCCTGGTGCTATGGTCGTCTCTGGCTCCTGGCTTGTCCTCCCGCATGGAACAGCCCCATCCTGTTTCCAGCCACGGAAAAGAGCAGGGTCCTCACACACTTGGTCACTGGGAGGTCTCAGGCAGTCTAGGGCTGTTGTGTACATCCAAAGGGACATTTGGCTTCACTTCCAGGGTGGTCTGGGCTTGCACCCACCTGCTCCCTTGGCATTCCTGGCCACAGGAGGTCCAGACAGGCTCTTGGACCTGGTCCTCATCAGAGGGCCTCCGGAGGAGGCAGGGCTTGTTGGAGTACTCTGGTTTTTCCACCTTTCTGTCCCGAGGTTGTCCGAAGCCAGGTGTAGTCTTTCCAAGGGGGCGCTGAGCCGGCTGACAGACTGGGAACGTTTTCTGCCAGAAGCCCCCCAGCCTTCGGAGCAAGCATTGCTCTCGGGACACTTCCAGCCACCGGATTTGCCCCTCTGGCCGGGCTCTGAGCCTGCTGTGGTCGGAGGGGCAGAGGCTGGTGGGTGCACGGCTCTCAGGGGTGTCCCCTTGGAGCGGGGGGAAAGGCCAGGCTGGTTTTGCGGGGCGGGTGGGGGGCTCCAGAGCAGCGTATGGAGCTTGCCTATATCTTGTTTTCTCATCCACGGAGCTGCCCAGGCGGCACCCTGGGGCTTGGCACCGAACAGGGATTCGTCGCAGAAAGACGGAACGTGGCTTCGGGACCTTGGCGGGGTGATAAGCGGAGACACGTGTTGGTTAGAGCAGCATCACCGAGACCCGAGCGGGATGGGGAGGGATTCCCGAGGAAGGAAGAGACCCCCGTGGGAGGCTGAGACCCATCACTAGACCCTCCCGGGAGCCACCGACCCTCTTTACGCGTAGTGAACCCCGAAATGTGGGTATGCGGGCCGGGGGCTGCGGGGCGGGGCGAGCAGGACCAGGGGCGAGCAGGACCGGGGGAGCGCCCCGAGCCGCCTCTCACCTACACTGGCTCCTCGGCCGGGACCTGCCGGCAGCGGGAGCCGGGGGAGCCGCCCAGGGCGGTGCGAAGGCGGGCGGCGGCGGGCGGGCCCCCGCGGGGCGCCCGAACAGCGTCTCGTCCACGAAGGAGGCCCGCGCCCGGCGGCGGCCCCGGGGAACCCGCGGAGGGCGGGCGGCGGCGGCAGGAGCGGAGCCGCGGCCCGGGGCCGGTCCCGGGGCCGGTCCCCCCGCCCGCATGGCCGCGGCCCCG
>JAWMRA010000036.1:3895711-4000632 GCA_035584735.1 Pseudotriccus pelzelni | reverse complement strand
AGTGTCCAAGGCCAGGTTGGACGGGGCTTGGAGCAACCTGGGCTGGTGGAAGGTGTCCCTGCCCGTGGCAGGGGGTGAGACTGAGTAGGTTTTAAGGTCCCTTTCAACCCTTTTCTATGAAATATTTGACTATCACATACATAGACATCAAGTGCTGGGCAATAAACCAGAAGAAAACATGTAAAGAAGAGATGGAACATGTGCTACAGACACAGTCAGTGCACTTGGGATCTGATTCAGTAATTCATCAAACACCTGCCCCAGAGCACCTCTGCCATATATCCCTCACACAGATTTACACAAGATTAGATCAGAGGGCACTTTTATATTATTTTTAAGCAAAAAAAACACCTTTAATTTTGTATTATTATAGCAAAATAATTGGTTTAATTAGTTAAACCTCTCCAAGTGTATGGAGAAGGAGATTGCCTGATTTTTCCTTTCCCACCCCAACCATGCTGGAGGGACAGAGAGCACTGAGAGGCTCCTCAGAGACTGGGCCTTTGATTTGCATGCAGAATTACTTGCTCACGTCACTGAAGAATAAGTCTCCATAGCAAGCAGTTGTGCTGGCTCAGATTTCCTCTGCAGACTGTTTCAGACGGAAAACAAGGAAGATGATCTAAATTGGAGGTAATAGGCTGGAATGTGGGATGCAGGAAGATTACAGATGCACCTTGAACCTGCAGGACTAATGACTCTGTTCGTGCCTCTGCAAAATGCTCACCTGACTTTTGCCTGGGAGAGCTGCTCCAACCCTGTGCAGTGAAATCACAGCTATTTCACCTTTAGGAGCCTGCAATACCTTGTTCATGGTTAACAAGAGGCTACAGTGATGTTCCTGTGCAAGCTGGGAGAAGTTTGGCCTGAGATCTGGGAGACCTGCATGGGAAGCCTATGATTCCTTTTCCCCCCTGTATGAGTGGAATCCATGAAGTTGTTAAAATTTCAGGCAGGAGTATGTTCCTCTTCAGTCCTTTTTTTTTTTTTAAAGGCTGATGAAATTTAATATTTAAACTTTTGGGTATCTTGCAAAATTTAGACTTTACTTTTGAAGGCAGGGGGTAGGGGAATCCCAGAATGCAGATGGCCATCAGGAAAACCAAGGCAGTCTCATGACTAAATCCCAAATCTGCTGCCTCCTGGACTGGATGGGGCATCTCCCCCTGCCTGCAAACTCGTCTCCTCACGTTTGGCCACGGGGGGTTGTTGATAACTTGCTGGTTTCAGCTCTGATATTTATGACAGGCGCTGCTCTGCTCCAACACCAACCACACAGACGCAGGCAGGACGTGGCCCGGCCTCCGATGTCTTGCAAATACGGATGAGGTAAGAAGAGCCATAAAAGCTTCAGAGGCCTCTTAATTTTTCCCCTTTGAATCATCTGTCATAAAATCTCGTAGGAGATGGGATGTGCTCGCTCAGAGGTAAAGCTGATGTGCTCTTTGATGCTGTTGTTTGCGGAATCTCTGACTTATTAGCGATAAATCCCGGCGCTGTGCTCGTCCTGCAAGAGCTGAGCCTTTTGCCAGCCTGTGTGTTGGAGGTGGCGTTTGAGAAATGCTGCCCTTGGCTCTGGGAAGTGCAGGAAGCACTACAAGCGGTGAGGGCTGTGCTGGAGGAGAGGAACAAGCACAATAGCCCGGATTTTGGGCGACAGTCTGTCACAACAAAGCAGGAAGGCGCTGCTACCGCGCGGCTCCTGCCAAGGAGAAGCCGAAACCAAACTGGCAGAAACACCAGGCAGCAATTTTATTTTTTTATTTTTTTTTTTCCAAAAACGCCACTCTTTGAGTGTAAAAACAGAGAGAATCTCTTTTTTTTCTTGATGTGTTTAACTGTTCATGGGATGTGTCAGGCTGCTCCTGGGCGTGTGACGCCCTCCCCAGCGCTGGGCGAGGTGTGAGCCTGAGCTCACCCTCCACTGTGGGATGCAAACAGGGGCACAGGGGTTTTGCCTACAGGAATCTGCTTTTGCCTTTGCTGCTCATGACTTTCTCCCAGCGGAACTGAACAACTGTGCAATGTACCTGGAGCCACAGGGGGTGGATTGAGACATTAAATACGGTTAAAGTTCTTCTGGGGAGGGAGGGGAGGGCCGTGCACATCACTGGGCTGAGACAGCCTGAACAAGTAAATAAGGGATTTTCTTCACTTGTTGCCAACCAGGCAGTTTTTGGCAGCTCCTCAACATCCCCTTGGAGTGGGGTAAGGGGAGGGGGTGTCCAGCTCCAGCAGTGGATATTCCCTTCTTGTGCAAAGTCCTAGAGAATTAGAATTGGAACATCATATCTGACATTGAAGGGACTCTTAGTCTGCGCCAACTGTACTCCTTGAGTTCTCATTTGGGAATAAAAAGTATAAATTAGATGACAAACAGTGATTCATTCTCAAAAAAAGTCATACTTTTCTTAATTCAGCTCTTGGAATTTTCACTTAATATCTGAACTCCACGGTCTGATCCATCTCCGATTCATCCTTCCTTGTCTGGTGGGTTTTATTAATTGCAACACCCTCAGTAGTTGTTTTGTTTAGGTAATAGAGGACAATTCAGCCTGAAGAAAACCAATTTTCCTCTTTCACGTGGTTTTGGTTTTCTTTTTTTGTTCCTTGTATTTTTTTAAGTGAATTCTAGAAAATAGCTGTGACGATATGGGAAGAGAAAGACTGAAGTAAACATTGATTTTTACAGTGTAATAATTTATGGTACCAACTTAATAAGTGGTGTGACACGAGCAGTTCACCACCCATTTATCATGGGTTGATAGTTTGATTCCAGAATTTTTAACACCACTGCTCGCTGTGACATTATAAAGGACCTGCCAACATTCCCATTAAAACCATGAGATTTTAGGAGTTCTGCTTCAGCTCTAAATACCAGTATTTGGAATCCATGAATTATTATGCAGAGTAACAACCTCTGAATGACTTGTTCCAGCAACTATAAAAAAAAATAAGCCTTTGACATTTTTGAACTTCAGGAGGACATCTTCCCCTTTCCAGAAGAAAAGCCTTATGGATGCTTTTCATTATGTCCACCATAAAAAGTTTACAAACTCAGAGACAGCTCCTGAGCTAAAATAAATCACTTTAATTCCACAGATGGCAAGGAGGAGACAGCAATTTACATTAAAAGGTTCTGATGAGAGTTGTCTTGAGCTGTAGTTTGCTGGCATAATGGCTCCAGGCTAATCACACTCCCTTCCAGGAGCCATGGTGGGGTTACAGAAGGGCCAAAAATAGCAGCTGAGCTCCACGTCTGCTCTCCACAGCCCCTCTCAAGGACTTCCCAGCCCGGTTTGGTCACTGTGGAGGTCACCTCAGAGCCTGGCGACTGCCACTCTTTCAGCTGGGCTGCAGACAATAACGTCAAGTCAGATTATTTCTGCTGCTCACATCACTTTCTCCCGGCTCAGAAAGTGCCGTGGAGCAGAGCAAAGCCCCTGACAGTCCCCAACTGCCTTCACGTGCCCCCCGTGGGCAGCCTGTCCGTGCACTGACAACACACACGCTCGTTTCAAAGGCTTATGACGGATGCCCAGGTTCTCCAGACTTGCTTTTCCTGGTGCAATCCTCTTCACTAAGGTGGATGTTCATCATTCCAAACACATGTCTGGGTTAGGGATCGAGCTTTTTGAAGGCTTCAGTTTTGGCAGAGTATCGCTGGGACACAGTCCTGTGAGTCCAGCACTCGTTTGTCACAGCATCACGGAATTGTGAAGGCTGGAAAAGATCTCTGACGTCAAATCCAGCTGCTGATGATCAAGTCCAGCTGTTCACAGCTGTGGGCATCGTTAGAGCTGGGTGGCTTGGCTGGGGGGGGGGATGTTCTCACCCAATGTTTTCTTATTAATCAGAGTGCCCCGAGTTCGTTTTCGTGGAAGCAGCTGTGGGAGAAGAGGTGCTCGTTGTTTGCACCCCAGCCTGCAGGATTGTCCTCACCAGGGCCCAGGAGGGTCCCTCCACCCGGGGAGCCCGTGTTGGGTCATGGGGCTCCTTTCACCCCAAGGAAGAGCAGCCCCAGGTACAAACACTGCTGCAAAACCAGGGCATTCCTCCACATCCAGGCCGGTTCAGAGCACAGTCCGGGCCTAAAAGGTTTTTTGTTTTAGCAGGAAACCTGTGTTCTCACTTCCATTCTTTCCGGAAAATACAGAAATGCCTCTAATGACTGAGGGCTCAAACGGCTCCACCTCCTGGGTTTGTTGGTCCAAGAACCCCCGAAAAGAAAGGTTTCGAAAACAGAACTCGTGGATAATGGGATAAAGTGATGAAAAGTAAGTGAACTGATCTGCTAAATTCTATTTGTATTCACAGTTTCTAAGGAATTGCATTAAAAAGGGTTTGTGATTACGTTTAACTTGGCCTGTAAGGATTTAATGTACCATCTACAAGTCATTAAACACTTTTGTTGTGACATTTGATCTCCACGTTGGTACTTTATTACCACAGATCACTTAGAAATGGGAAAGGGACCAGTGAAATTTAAAACCAAATTACAGTTTGTTGTTTTTTTCGGGAACCAGCTCATTTTAAACCCCTTTTTTAGTAAGAAGTAATGACTTGCTTTATTTAGAGACTATTTAAAATGCTCTCGAGGTATCTATTGAATATCTTGACATAACAGATAAATCAGTGGCAGCCTCAAAATTAGTTCTGCACTGTTATAGATTCCAATATGTTCTATTATGGTGCACGTTACACATCCCTTGTTCAATGCATGTTAGAGGAAGAGGGAGAGTCTGTTCTCAAAGCTGTTTCTAACAAAAGATCATCCCTACCCCTGAAAACCTGCCAGGATTCGTCTTTGAAGCACGAAGTTGGTTTATTTGTGTGTCTGTGGATGGTCTCTGATAGGCAGAAGATGATGGTTTTTATGGTGTTTGTCTGGTTAGGTGTTGTAAATGCATTATTTATATACCCAAAAGTAGTCAGGAGAGAGGTGGATGTTCATCTGGACTTTAAAATACTTAAACTGACCTTGTTCCTGGCAAAAATAATTATTATAAAACTTGCACTCCCTAAGTAACTATTTCAAGATGGAAAACTGGGCACCAGGGTGTGGGTGCTGGAGCTTCTCCAGGTGACCCAGGGCTGGTGCTGGGACAGGATTTGCTCTGTGATGCCAGAATCTTTAAACTGCTTTCTTAGTTAGCTCAAATATGCATTTTTAACCCAGCCAGTTAATTTGATGCATTCCCAAAATAACCAGGTACTCACTGGAATAATGGACAACTCTCCATCACAACAGGTGTTTGCTTTAACTCATCGCTGCTGCTGGTGCCCTCGTCCTGCTTGTGATTCCTCAGCATCCCCTCCAGCCTCTGGTGAGATTCCTCAACCCAGAGAAAGGACTTTACAGCCTTTGGAATGGCAGTGACCTGCTCAGGGGGTGGTTTTTCTCCCCAGTGAACACAACTAGGAGCATTCACTGAAACTTTCCCCAAACCGTTCGTCCAACAGCTGCGCCTTTGCCTCCCAGAACAGTTTTGTTTCGAGCTGAAATTAAGGAACTCCACTCTTTGAGCAGATCTGTGGGGCTAATTCGAGCCAGATGACGTGGTGAGGAATTTCACAAGCGCTCTGTGGTGTTTGCTGTTAGAGAACATCGGTTGTGTTATGTTAAGGTGAAGAGGAAAGTGAGAGCAGTGGGGAGGGCGGGCAGGCTGTCCCTGGTGCGATGGCAAACACTGGTGTGCCAGGCTCTCCTGTCTGCTTAACCACCAGAAATAGGGAATATTTTATCTATTTTGGCCTTGGACCTTGTTATTCAGGGGAACATAGAATAATAAAGGAGCATTTTGAGTGATTTTGTTAGAAATGCATCAGGCTGTCAGACAGTCTGGTGGCATCAATAATTCCCTATTAAGGCCTCTACACCCATTACGGTTTGTGCTTTTACTTTTTTTCTTTTTTTCTAAGTTAGTTTCCAGGCAACCAGCAAGAACTGAATTACATTAAGCTGTTAATTCAGCCTTGCACACCAGCTCTGGGTTCTGCAACCCATTTGTTGCCCTCGTACACAAGTTTCCTCCTAAAAACCCTTTTATTGGTTTAATCTGCAGCAGCACCAGCCCAGAGCACTGCTTTTAAAATGGCAGTGTCTGCCTAGATTTTGGTTCCTGTGGCACCGACAGCTCTGCTCCACTTGTGATCTCACAGCCCTGAGCACTTGCTCTGGCCAGGAACTGCAAATCCTCCTCTACCCTTGGGCTGAAGAACACGAGGAAATTCAGGCTTTTGTTGGTGTAAACGGTCTGGAAAACTGAAGTGTGGGAAATCCTTTCACTGACAGAGAGCTGGAGATCAGGAGCAGAGTCTGGTTTGTGTAATTTGCACATATTTTGTCAGAGATTCTTTCCCGTCAGGGGAACACGTGGATTTAAGAATGCAATTTATTAATTAATACCTGGATGGGAATTGCATGGGCATCAATCCTGGGAAAGCAAAGGAGAGGCAGTAACGAGACAGAAGCACCCTGGGCATGACATGCAAATCTCTGCTGAAAAGGAGCGATTTTGGTGTTATGCTGCACAGTTCAAAGGGAACCAGACTGGCAGGTTGGTAATGAACTTTCCTCCACACCCCCTGAACCAGGGCAGGGAGGCTGAGCCTGTCAGCTTTCCTTCCAGGCTCAGCTGAAAGGGGGGTCTAGAACTGGGAGAGAGATTTTTGGGATGAAATTGCAGTTGTTGCTGATAATTTCTGAGTCATGAAACCCAACCTGTGGCTGGACTGAGCTATAATGCATTACATGTGAAGGGTCAGAAAGGTCATTAACCATTCCCCAAGCTACACTGGTACTTGGAATATATTATATATAGACCTGTAGATATTATTATATTATATTATCAGGACAAGGTTCTTCCCCCAGAGGGTGGTTGGCACTACCCAGGCTCCCCAGGGCAGTGGGCACAGCCCCAAGGCTGCCAGAGCTCCAGGAGGGTTTGGACAACGCTCTGAGGGACAGGGGGGGATTGTTGGGGGTCTGTGCAGGACCAGGGGATGATCCCTGTGGGTCCCTCCCAGCTCAGGGTATTCCGTGATATTCATTAAGGCCAAACTCAGAGACTTCTTCCATCCAGGTACTTGTACCAGCTCTGTCTCAGGCTTTGCACTGGT
This sequence comes from Pseudotriccus pelzelni, assembly GCA_035584735.1. NCBI lineage: Eukaryota > Metazoa > Chordata > Aves > Passeriformes > Tyrannidae > Pseudotriccus > Pseudotriccus pelzelni. The sequence goes on along the minus strand of JAWMRA010000036.1, from coordinate 3,993,510 downwards.
GTCAGTGAGTTGTGGAACTCACTTGGAAAGTTGTGCTGGTCATTTTTGGTGGGGCTGCAATTAGAATAATCAATCTTAACTAAAAGAATTTTACTTTATCCACTACTAAAAATGACAAAAAATTGTAATGCATAAATATAATACCCTAAAAGACTGAAAGCAAAGCACCAAGACAAAGCCATTTCAGACCAAGCTGCCATTGGTTTTGTAGAACAGTTGCCTTGGGATACCATTTTTAAAGCAATTTTTAAAAAAGATATTTATTTAAAAAATAAACCCCAGTTTTGAACTCTTTCCAGTTTCTGTTATTTAGAGATCTGGGATACGAATGTGAATCACAGAGGTGACAAATGCAGACCACAAAAGATAACCATGTCTTCATCAAACTTCACTGGAAAAACAGAGTTATTAGAGCTCTGCTGATTAGAGCAGAGCACATAATAAATGCTCTTCCCTGAAGAAGCCATAAGAACTTATGTGGCTAAAAAGGGGTTTTATGCCTCATGGGTTGCTCAGATCTCTTGGAACAATTACAATCACCGGAGTGTTTTTCCCTTTCCATTTATCACTGGAACGAGGGATGTGTTTCCATCCTGAGGGGCTGCGGTTCTATCAGCAGGTCCAAGAAAACCCCCTGTGGTCAATATGTTGAATCTAATCACGTTCTCCATTTCTGGGACATATTTTATTAAACATTTTCATCACTTTCAACTGTGCATTCATACCTCAACAGATTTATATCTGTAATTAGGGGATTGTTATTTACCAGCTGGTAAAAAGACACCTTTCAGCAACATAATTCAAATGTCATGAGTTACTGCCAGTTCCAGATTCATAGTACAGTTATTTCTTTTGCTACAGGTTAGGAACGTGTCTGCTCTCAGAAACCTTTGAAAATTGTTCAGAAATACTGGGAAGCAGCTATTTGTGTCTGTCCAGCTAAAGGAAATCAGATGTACGTGAAAGAAAGTGATCCCTCTCCAAGATCTACGTTCAGTAATGAGTTGTTTTTATTTAACAAAGTCTCTAACAGATGGTGTTTCTAAATTTTGAATATTAGGGCTGGTTTTGCAAGAGGCCTCCACAGGCTCTGATGTACCATGGCTGAGGTTTTCATTTCAGCTGGAGCTGAGAGCTGGTTGTGTGGTTGCTCCTGGTGGCACAAAGGCACCAGCTCTTGGTGTTGAAGCCACACAAGGGTGACACCCCTCGTGTCTGCAGCCACTGCCACCCAAAGTGCTGCCCTGGGTAGGGGGATCTGCTTCATGACACGTGGAAGGTGGGGGTTCTGTAATTTTGAAAAAGGTAATTTATTGCGTCTGCTCTGTAGAAGGAATCAGGGAATGACAGAATGGTGTGGATGGAAGGGACATTGAATCTCACCCGGTGCCACCCCCTGCCACGGGCAGGGACACCTTCCACCAGCCCAGGTTGCTCCAAGCCCCGTCCAACCTGGCCTTGGGCACTTCCAGGGATCCAGGGTCAGCCACAGCTTCTCTGGGAAACCTGTGCCAGGGCCTCCTCACCCTCACAGGGAAGATTTTTGGCAATTTCCCAATGCAAAATGACAATTTTTTACTAAATAATGCATCTTCTCACTGTTTCTTTGCCCTAACACTCGATGCCCACAGTGACAGGGAATCAGAACCATCCTTCCCCAAGGAATCCACTACAGCTGCCTCTCCCAAAGTTTCCAGAACCCAACACTGCCCCAGCCTGAGCAGAAACATGCCCACAGGTAAATGCCTCTCCTGACAGCCCCTTCTGCACAGGGAGTGACACCCACGTGTGGTTTGATCCGATCGTAGAACAGGGACATGGGCAGCTTCCTTTGCTTCATGACCACCCTGTAAGGATCCTTCATCACCGTCTCCATCTCCTCCTGGAACTTCTGCAGGGACGACTGCTTGATCACACGAGTATTCCCTGCAGGTAAAAACAAACACTGCACCTGGCCATTCCTCACCCTGACTGCTCCACAGACCCCGGGGACACCAATAAAACGGGAACGCTCCGTCTGGGATCAAAAACACCAGGGACAAAACTAGAGGATTTTACTTGAGACTTTGGGCTTCCAAAGGAGCACAAATAAGCCAATCCCTCTCTTTCCCACCATTTAAAGGACATTTTAAAACTATCTCTAAGGACACTTAAATTCCATGTACATGGGCAAACGCCAGGCAATGACCACAGGAGCCAGAAGAACCATCCTCAGGGAAAACAAACCCCCAGAGCACAGCTAGAGGGGTCCCTCAGCTCAGTACCTGCCCCACAAAGCTCAACACTTTTTAAGCCTGATGAGTCTGGAAGCTGAACGAAACTCACCGAACCATTTGATATTTGGTTCCACCCTCGCCACTGTGCCTGGCGCCACCGTGGACTGAAACTGCAGGGGTTTGATCACTTTGCCATGTTTGTTCCTAAGGGACAAACGAGGACGTGTCAGCGCGCTCAACCCTCCAGGGGCACACCCCTGAAATCCAGGGAGACCCTTCACCCACAGCCAGCGCTCCAGAGTGTTCCACGGCCTTTTAAGGTGAGTTAATCCAGCCCTGACAGCAGCAGCGGCCCACACAGCCCTGGCTCTCCCTGCAGCCTGGCCAGACCCTCCCTGCAGCTGTCTGGATCAGCCCAGGGTGGGCTCCTGGCGTCGCAAAAGGCATCAAGAACCATTTTCTAGCGAACCCCACTCGGTTGTCTCTGGAGTCTTTTAATCAGCTCTGCAGGACACTCATCAGCACAGCATTCTCAACCTCAGACCTGCCTTAAGCTCAGCAATATTCCAAATTCCTTCCTGCTCATCTGCTCCCCAAACAGCAGCAAAGTGGGCAAACCAAACCAGAACTGCTGATGTGAACCAGGACTCCCAGAGCCCCCACGGCAGAGCTGGTGGGAGCTGCTCCCCAGCCTGATCCCTGAGTGGGGCACAGGAGGATCCCCTCAGGAGATCCCTCCACGCAGGAGCCAGGGGGAGTCAGGCTGTTCAGGCATTTGGGAAGCAGCTTTTGAGCTAAGCTGCTGTGGGAAATCTGGGAATTCTGGGTGGTTTTGGGGCTCATGATATTTCAGGGGCGCGTTCAGCTGTTCTGCAGCGCCTTTTCCAGCTGCACCTCTGGGACGTGGCTGGGCTGCTTGGAGCTGTGGGCCAGGCTTGGGGTCCGGCTCAGGCTGAGGCTTCCCAGGGTCAGAGTCAGCGTCAGGCTCCCGGGTCACACAGCACAAGCCCGTCCCGACACCGCGCCCTTCTGCCGCCCGTGCCCACCTGCGCTCCTTCTGCCGGTACATGTTGAGGCGCCGGATGGTCGCTCGGTCCCGCATGTTGTTCCCCCCCGCGCCCCCGACTCGATCTGTAGAGACAAGAGAGGGTCAGTCCCGGCCCTGCCCGGCCCGGCCCGGCCCGTCCCGGCCCTCCTGGCCCGTACCGGGGTTGGTGCTGGCGCGGGAGGGGTTGATGGAGCAGCGGCCCTTGTACCGCGGCTTCACCATGGCGGCGGTGGCGGTCGGTCCCTGTGGGTGCGGGGGTCCCTGTGGGTGCGGGGATCCCTGTCCCGCTCGGTGCCTGTCCCGGTCTGTCCCTGTCCCGCTCTGTCCCTTCCCTGTCCCGGTCTGTCCCGGACCGCTCGAGCCGGGCCCCGGACACGCGCGCGGCACTTCCGGCGCGCCTGACCCACTTCCGGGAGCCGCTGGGAGGCGGCGCAGGCGCAACGGCGTCTCCGGGCAGCCACGTGCCTGCCCGGTCGCCATGGCAACGCGTGGGGCCCCGGCCCGGCCCCTTCCGCCCCCGCCACGTGGTTCCGCCGCCGGTCCCGCCATGGCGCCGCCGCGCAGCCGCCGCCAGCCCCGGGGAGCGCCGGTACGGGGAGAACGGGGGGAGCGGGGAGGGCCCCGAGGTGTGTGCGGTGTCCGCGGTACCGCTGTGCCCGGCCCCCGCGGGCCGGAGTCCCCGCTGCGCCCGGTGCCGGCATCCTGGGTGCCGGTGTTCCCGGTGCCCGTGTGCCCCGTCCCCGTGACGCCAGTTGCTGTGTGCCAGCGTCCTCAGTACCGCTGTCCTCAGTGCCGACGTCCCCCGTGCCGATTTTTCCCGTGCCACTGTCCCCGGTGCCAATGGCCCCAGTACCTACCTCTGTCCCTAATGCCAGTGTCCCCAGTACCAGGATCACTAGTACAAGTCCACATTGCCGATGTCCCCAGTACCAGTGTCCCTGGCACCCCCTGTCCCCAGCATGGATGTCCCTGCCCTTGATGCCAGCAGTGTAGAGCTGTAGTGCCCTGGCCCCACTGTAACACCCATCCCCACAGCCTTGTCCCCAGGTCCCTGCACCTGCCCTGCCCGCCTTCCCCACCGCCGCCGAGGAGGATGATGGTGCCGACGCCGAGCTGGACACCCAGGCCATGGTTCGGGCCCAGAATCAGAAGAAGAAGAAATCCGGGGGCTTCCAGTCGATGGGTGCGTGTGGAGCAGGGGACAGCTGTCCCTGGGATGGGGACTGTCCCTTCCTGCCCACGCCCCCTCACCTGTCCCCATCCCCGCAGGCCTCAGCTACCCCGTCTTCAAGGGCATCATGAAGAAAGGCTACAAGGTGCCCACTCCCATCCAGAGAAAGGTGAGCGTGGGGGGCAGTGGGTCCCCTCCCTGAGGGGTGGCAGGAGGGCGGTGGCACTGACGGCAGTGTCTCGCAGACCATCCCCGCCATCCTGCGCGGCCGGGACGTGGTGGCGATGGCACGGACGGGCAGCGGGAAGACGGCCTGTTTCCTCATCCCCATGTTCGAGCGGCTCAAGGCGCCCAGCCAGGCTGGGGCACGTGCCCTCATCCTCTCGCCCACCCGGGAGCTAGCCCTGCAGACCCTCAAGTTCACCAAGGAGGTACAGGGGACAACAGGGGCGAGTGGGGACAATAGGAGTGATGGGTTTGGTTTCCAACATGCTTCTTTCTCACCCCTAAGCTGGGCAAGTTCACAGGCTTGAAGACAGCCTTGATCCTTGGAGGAGACAAGTAAGCTGTCCCTGTGTCCCCCACCAGTCCTTGCTTCCCTAGAATCTCCCCAAAACCTGGTGAGGGGCTGAGCTGTCCCATGCCACTCCAGCCTCTCCCCTCTCTCACAGGATGGAGGACCAGTTTGCTGCCCTGCACGAGAATCCAGACATGTGAGTGGGGCACAGGGAGGGGACCTGGTGGAGAAATGGCTCCTGGAAATTATATCGCCTATCTGGGAATATCACTGATGTTTAGACCCAGTGTGCCTGATGGACATGTCCTGGTGTTCCCTTGGAGCATCTTCCTGTGGAACTTCTTTGGGTTGGATTTGGGATCTGCTCCCAGTATGGGGTGGGGACACAATTCCCCCCACCCGGTCCTGTCACCACCTCTGTCCCCACAGAATCATCGCCACCCCCGGGCGCCTGGTGCACGTGGCGGTGGAGATGAAACTGAAGCTGCACACCGTGGAGTATGTGGTGTTCGACGAGGCCGACAGGTCAGTGGGGCACAGTCCTGGGGCTGGCAGCGTCCCCATGCAGTGGGGTGAGGTGCCCAGGGAGTGGCAGAGAGGGACCTGCCACATCCCATGTCCCCTGCCCTGCAGGCTCTTCGAGATGGGCTTTGCCGAGCAGCTCCAGGAGATCATTGCCCGGCTCCCAGACTGCCACCAGACCGTCCTCTTCTCTGCCACACTGCCCAAGCTGCTCGTCGAGTTTGCCCGGGCCGGTGAGGAGCAGGGGGCAGGTGGCACTGGGGGAGCCTGGGGACAGGGACACGGCACGGTGCCACAGCTGGGCTGATCCCAGCATTGACAAAACTAAACTGGATTAACACTTGGTGTCCCCAAGCCCCTCAATGGGGCTGGTCCCAGTAGCACATCCCACAGTGTGACCCATGTCCCGCGTGTCCCCCATCCCACAGGCCTCACTGAGCCGATGCTGATCCGCCTGGATGTGGAGTCCAAGCTGAGCGAGCAGCTCAAGGTGAGACGGGCTTTGTGCCCGCACCTCCTACAAGCCCCTTGCTCCTGAGGAGGGGACGAGGGTGGCAGGGCTGGCACAGGAGGGTCACAGGGCTGAGCACTGCCCTCCCGTCACAGCTGGCGTTCTTCCATGTGCGTGGGGATGACAAACCGGCCGTGCTGCTCCACCTGCTCCGCAGTGTGGTGAAGCCCCAGGACCAGACCGTCGTCTTTGTGGCCACCAAGCACCACACGGAGTATCTGAAGGAGGTAAGTGGCATTTGGAGGTGCCCAGCATGTACCCCTGGGGTTGCCTAGGACCCCTTTCCAGACCCATGTGGGGTCTACAGCCGTGGATATCCCTGCTGGAGTTTCTGCCACTGTTTCAGTGGGTTGAAGAAGAAATCCCAGCATATGTGATTGTGGAAGTGCTGCATCCATCTACCCCTCAGAGAGGTGCAGCACAGTGGGACTTGGGCATCTGACTGGGCACCCTGGAGTCTCAGACCCTGTCTGCTGGCTGAGGGCACATGCCCAGGTGGGATTCAGTCTCTCTTCCCCCCTTCCCCAGCTGCTGACGGCGCTGGGCATCCGCTGCACCCACATCTACAGCTCTCTGGACCAGACTGCCCGCAAGATCAACATCGCCAAGTTCTCCCAGGGCAAGTGCCCGGTGCTGCTGGTCACCGACGTGGCCGCCCGCGGGCTGGACATCCCCATGCTGGACAACGTCATCAACTTCAGCTTCCCCGCCAAGGCCAAGCTGTTCCTGCATCGCGTCGGTGGGTGCCGGTGCCCCACACAGGGTCCTGGGGGTCCCTCGGGGTGACGGGGAGGGTGTGAGTGGGCTGTGCCTTGTCACCTGTTTACCCCATCCTTGTGGCCTGCTGAGCTGGCAGCAGCGTCCCTGGCTTGGTGGTGGTGTCTTTGGGGCAGGAGGTCACCGTGTCGTGACAACAGGGGACAGGCTGGGGACAAACTGGTGTCGGGAGTGTTCCTGATGTCCCAGTCGGACTGTGGGGGCTCTTGGGGGCAGAGCTGGCACCTTCCCTTTAGGATAGCACTGTGGTGGGCTCCCCTTTGCCCCTTCCCCAACCATGCCCACCTGGTAAATGTCACATACATGGGCTCCCAGGGACACCAGTGGGTCCCTGTCTGGGTGGGGACAGGCTGGGCTGGCACAAGGTCTGGTTTCCCACTCTCCTTCTCCCCTTGCCAGGTCGCGTGGCCCGAGCTGGGCGGAGTGGCACTGCCTACTCTCTGGTGGCCCCTGATGAGATGCCCTATGTCTTCGACCTGCACCTCTTCCTGGGGCGCCCACTCATCCTCGCTGGAGCCCAGGAGCTGCCCGCTGGTGAGGCAGGAATGGCTGCATGGCCAAGCTGGGACAGCGGCCACGGGGCCACTGGGGCATTACCCTTGGCCAGTGCTGGAGCTTGTGGTCTTATGGTTGGCCCTCACACAGAGGGATGATGCAGAAAACAGGGTGTTGGGGGTGCTGATTGAGCACTGCCGAGTTCCCTGGGGCTGCTCTGGTAAATCCAGGGTGGGTGCTGGGGAGGTGACACAGTGTCCCCTGTGCTGCAGACGCTGGCGGGGTCCTGGGCCGTGTCCCCCAGAGCCTGGTGGATGATGAGGAATGCCTGCTGCTGACGGACCACGAGGGCTCGCTGGAGCTGCGCAACCTGCGCCGTGTCGCCGACAACGCCCAGAAGCAGTACCTGCGCTCCCGGCCCGGCCCCTCGCCCGAGTCCATCAAGAGGGCCAAGGACCTGGATGTGTCCCAGCTGGGCATGCACCCGCTCTTCAGTGAGTGCCTCGGGGGTGCCGAGGGCGGGGACCCTGTTCTCCAGGGAACTGATCTGTGCCCCTCTCTGTGCCCACCTTCCCCAGGCGCTCGCTTTGAAGACACCGAACTGGAGAGGCTGAAGTTCGTGGACAGCATTAAAACCTACAAGTCCAAGGCGGTGAGTTGAGATGCCTGGGTTTGGGTGGGAGGGAAGGTCTCTGTGGCTGACTGGGAATCACGCTCCCACCCTGGGGACAGACCATCTTCGAGATCAACGCCACATCCCGGACACCGGCCAGCACTGTCATGAGGTCCAAGCGGCGCCACGACAGCGCCCTGATCGAGAAGTTCCAGCGTGGGCAGCAGGAGAAGCGGACAGCAGCACTCAAAGGGCAGTGCCCCGTCCCGCCCGGGCCCCAGGATGGGGAAGAAGAAGGAGAACAGGAAGATCTCCAGGTAACACGGTCATGGACACAGGAGCTGCTGCAGAGCGGCTTTGGCCCAGTGTTGGCAGCAAAATTGTGCCCCCAAGATGTGCCATGGCTTGGGGGTGGTGCACAGACTTGCAGAGCTGTTGGTCATGGCTCCCCCAACCCTTCCACTGTCCCCATACAGGACGTGTTCTCCAATGTGGTGGGCCAGAAGCGAAAACGGGGCCAAGGGGGAGAAGATGGTCCCAGGAAAAAGCCACAGCAGCCAGCACAGCAGGACAAGGACTTCTACATCCCATACCGGCCCAAGGACTTCGAGAGCGAGCGGGGGTGAGTCTGGGGGGGGCCTCCTGCTCCTGTCCTGTCCCAGCCTGTGCAGGGGCCCCTCTCATGATCCCCTTTGCAGGCTGAGCGTGGGTGGCGAGGGCAGCGCCTTCGAGCAGCAGGCGGCTGGGGCTGTCCTGGATCTCATGGGCGACGAGAACCACAACCTCAACAAGAGCAAGCAGCTGCTCAAGTGGTGAGTGGGGTCTGGCCACGGGCTGGGGGCACAATTAGGGCTGGGGATCCCACCACCTGGTCTCACCGCACCCCCCTCTCTCGCAGGGACCGCAAGAAGAAGCGGTTTGTGGGGCAGACAGGCCAGGAGGACAAGAAGAAGGTGCGGACGGAGAGCGGGCGCTACATCACCAGCTCCTACAAGAACAACCTGTATCCTGCCTGGGGGCAGTGCTGCCTGGGCTGGGGGCTGGGGGAGTGGGGCTGGATCTGCTGGCAGCCACGTAGCACTGGGCCCTGCTCCTGCGGATCCATCCCCTGCCAGGGCAGGGGCGGGGGGAGGGAGCACAGTCAGACACCACAGTGGGCCAAGTGAGGAGAGTCCCTGCACATTCCCTTAACCTGCCCATCCCAGCTACGAGAAGTGGAAGCAGAAGTACAAGGTTGATGAGCGGGATGAGGATGACGATGGCCAGCACAGCAGGGAGCAGTTCAGAGGGAAGCACAGGCACAGGCACGGTCAGTACCCAGAGCAAGTGACAGAGCCCCACATCTCCGGCAGTGTCCCCCACCCTGAGTGTGTCCATGTCCCTCCGCAGGATCCGCACAGCCCCCAGCCCAGGGCAGGGTGCGCTCGGAGCTGAAGAACAAGCAGCAGATCCTGAAGCAGCGCAAGAAGGCGGCCAAGCAGCGGTTCCTGCAGAGCGGGGGCCTGAAGCGCCTCAAGGCCAGGAACCGGCAGCGGGTGCAGGAGCTGCGGCAAATGGCCTTTGGGCGCCGGGCAGGCACCACCAAGAAGGGCAAGATGAGGAAGAGGATGTAGGGGAGGGGACTGTGCTCCCAACACTCCTGCCACGCCTGGGCTGGGAGTCAGGGAAGGAGACAGTAAAAACTTGGCTCGTTTTGCATCCCGACTGCTCTCTGCCCTTGCTCCAGGCATCGTGCCTGGGGTAATTCCTCCTCCCCCAGGCCACCCCCAGGCACAGTCCTAAAACAAGCGAGTCCTGCATTTCTACAGCTGGGATGTATTTTGATAGGAGACACCTTTGGAAATACCAACAGCAGCTCCCTGTTCCTGCCCCGGAGCAGTGCCACCCCAGTGTGCCTGTTGCTTCTCATCGTGAAATTCCCAGACTTCTCAGAGTGCAGCTTCCATCCCCAAGGGTCCTGTGGCTCCACACTGGCCCTGGCAGCTTCTCCCTAGCCCTGGGAGCGGCCGGATATTCCCAGGGGCTATTCCTGGCTCCAAGACAGCCTGGCACCCCTGTGGCGCAGTGGGTGCCTGCTGGTGGCACAGATGTCAGTCAGGCCCCGCATGCAGAGCAGCAACTGGAGAGATGGGAGCCTGATGCCACAGCCATCCCGGGACATGAACGTCCCTGTGTCCCCCAGCCCTGCTGCCTAGAGGAGAGGGCTGCACTGACCATGTCCAACTGGGCCTCGGTGTCCTCCAGGGCCACATCCACGGGGATCCTGAGCCATGCGGTGCAGAGCTGGAAGAGGTTCAGCACGGCCAGCTTGATCTGCCCCAGCAGCAGGGTCTTCTGGGTGGCTGTGCTCTGGACATGGGCCCAGCAGGACTCCTGGGGGACAGAAACAAAGCCCTGGGCCCCCTCCACCACTGCCCTGTGTCCTAGGCCAGGGGGACCCAGGGGGCCTGGCTGTGTATCCGCCATGCAGAGCTGCTGCTTTTTCGGCACGTGTGGGGACCCTCAGCTCGGCCCAGGGGGTGGAGCCCAGCTTAACACCACTTGGGGCATCTCCCCTCTGCAGACACCGGGGGTCTGTACTGCTGCCCCTTTCCGTTGGTGGGGGTCCTGGGTCACCCCATGTCCCCCCTTACCCACTGGAGCACGTCTTGGCGGGCGGCCTCCAGGCGTGTGTGGAGCTGGGCCAGCTCATTGTTGGCGCTCAGGATCTCAGTGCTCATCTCCTCCTGGCACCGCTGGAGCCGTGCCCTGCCCTGGGCCAGCCGTTCCTGCCCAGCTTCTGCCTCCTGTGCCAGGGCTGCCCGCGCCTCCGCCAGCACCCCAAAGTGCACCAGCATGGCCGGCACATCCTGGAACTGGGCCGTGAGAAGGGGCGCTGAGAGGCTGCAGGAGCTGCTGCCCTGGACAGGGCTGACCCCTGCCACAAGGGCCTTGGGGACACGCAGGGTGGCACCGCAGGGCTCACCTGCCCCATGCTGGGCAGCGCGTCCCGCAGGTAGTCCCCGAAGCGGCGGAGGCTCCGCAGGCGCCGGGCCAGGCGCTCCCTGTGCTGCAGGAGCCCCTCGAGCTCCCGGTGCAGGCGGGCGGCCTCGTCCCCCTGTGCCCCCGCCCGCGCCCGCTGCCGCCTCGCCGCCGCAGCCTATGGGGTGGGACGGGGGTCAGCGCGGCCCCCGCGGCCAGCCCGGCCCCGGCCCCCGCCCCAGCACCTTCAGAAAGGCGTCGTATTTGAGGACGACATCCCGCTGCTCCTCTTCCCTCCGCGCCAGCTGCTCCCTGCGCAGCGCCAGGCGCTCCATCCTCTGCCGAAACTCCTGCGGGACCAACCGGGTGCCGAGAGCATCACGCTGTGCTGGTGCACCCGAGACGGGGTGGGTGCCAGCCCGGGAACGGCTGGGGACATGCCTGCTGTCTGCTCGTCCCCGGGTCACGCCACAGCCACTGGAGAGGAGGAACACGGCGGGGCTGGGTCCGCCCTTACCTCCCGCTGGCTCTGCAGCTCCTGCTCCACCTCTGCCACCTCCCGCCTCTTCAGCAGCACGCGAGTGGAGGGCAGCAGAGTGGCTGCATCCCGCGCTGGCACCGTCCTGCCACGGGCTGCACGGAGCTCAGCATGGCTGGGGCGGGGAAAGAAAGCCGGGGCAGGGGCGTCTGCCAGCGTGGCACGGGCAGGATCCCCACGGACCACCATTGCCTGCAGAGCCTGGCCCACCCCTCGTGAGTGCAGAGACCCCACAGGGTTATCTCTACCTGTGTATCGGGTTCTCGCCCATCCTCGTTCCTGCCCATCCCTCCCGCTTCAGCCTCCCCCTGCCTGGAGACCCCCAGGCCAGCGCTGCCCCCCAGGAAAGGACAAGTCATGGCACAGCCTCAGGTTTCTGATTAGACCCTGGCAAATCCCCCCGCCTTCTTCCAGCCCACAGCTGGGGTGCCCTCCTCCCTAGGGACACAGCACCCACCCAGTGACCCCTACCCTGGCAGCGGCAACACAAACCGACACCCCCGGGGACGCAGGACGTGCTGGCCCCGTTGCCAGCCCCTTGCTCTGCTCCAGCCAGCAGCGCCCGCAGCGGGAGCAGCTGCCCATTCCCGGGAGGAAGGAGGGATCTCACTCACAGCAGCAGCCGTAGCTTGTCCCGGAGAGCCGCGCGCAAATGCTCGTCCAGGTCGGAGTCCATCTCGGCCCGTGGCTCCTCCTCGCCCCGGGGCCTGTGGAGGAGCTGGGGAGCGGGGCAGAGGAGATGGCAGCAGCACAACACTGTTGCCAGGGGCAGCCGGAGGCTCCTGCAGCTCCCTGGGATTTTCCTGGCATGGCTCTGAGCGTTGCTGTGAGGGCGCGGTGCTGGACACTGGGAATGCACCAGGGTTGCTTGGGGACAGCTGCAGGTGGGTCCCACTCTCGGCCCTCACACTTGTGCTCCACTCCCTCCAGCCCTCGGACCCTGCTCCAGCCCCTCAGAACTCTCCGTTCGGGCTCCACAGCCCTTCAGAGGCCACCGTACACAGCCAGACCTCAAACACCATCCCACCAAGTTCTCAGGTGTCCCTGCCCCCCTGTGCCCCCCAGCTCACACTGTTCCTACATCCCAGAGATGGCTCAGCCCCCTTGACTTCAGCAGTGCGCACGCTGCCCCTCCCCACATGGGAGGGCTGCGTCCCTTCCCCTCCACACATCAGATCCCCCTCATCCCCCTGTAAGTGCTCATACCCCCCGATTAACCTGCACACACAGACCCCGTGTGCACTCACTCCCTCCTCCATCACTCTACACACTCTCTCACACCACTCCGCACTTTAGTTTACTCCTGTCCTCTCTTGCAGAGTCCTCTGCTCCCTCATCCCACCCCACCCTATTCCATTTGGCCAGTCCCATGTGTGTGTCAATCCCCCTGCTCCCCTCTGTGCCTTTCCACCCCTCCCTTTACCCCTCAGGGTGCTCAGATGGGACCTGTCCCTTCACCCTTCCTGCACATCTGACTCTCTGTCACCCACTCACAGCTCCCCTGATCCCCTCTGGGTGGATCCCACTTCCCTCATCCCCTCCCTGTACAAGTTCCCTCCATGCTTTCCATCATGGCCAGGCATCCCCCTTAAAGCCACCCTGCAAGGAACAGATTAACTCCCGACTCAGACACAGAGCAACATTTCAGACTGAACAGGGGAAAAAATATTTATAATAAAAACAATTCAGTCTCCCCAGAGTCAGCATCACCCAGGTCCTGCCTGCACACAGTTTCTTCCCTCATCCCAGGACCACTGTGGCGACTTTCTCCATCCCAGCACTGCTCATGGGGACTGAGCCAGAATCCCACACTGGCATTCGAGTCTGTCACAGTCAGCAGGGTGAGTGGGTTACTGTTCCCACGCTCTGCCTGTGCTGGGTATCACCTTGTTTTAAGGATACCTGAGACAAAGAGGAACAGGAAGAGAGAAGAGAAACAGAGAAATGTGGCTGGGGAAGGATGGAGTGAAACTGTGGAAGGCGTGAGTGGAGAAAGGCGTGGGAAGGCTCTGACTGAACTAGCCCATCGCAGGACACCGACAGCCTGTGCTCAGCCACACGCAGTGAGAACGTGCTTGATGCTGGATTCCAGCTGGAACTCTATGTACTTCCTCATGGAGAGATGGAAGTTATGAGCCTCGTGTCTCTTCTCCCTTTGCTTCCCGTAGAGAGACCCGGCCATGGAGCTCTCCATCATCACCTATGCAAGACAGAGCAGCAGCACCTCAGCTACAGTCAACAGGCAACAGGAACTCCTCCCTCCCTGGCAGGTGCTCCAGGAAGACCCACAGCTTAGAAGGGAGCAAGTGGCTCTGCCCCAGGGCTCACCTTCCATGAGGTAGTTCAGATAAGCAGCCTGGGCACTGTTCCCATCGACCAGCGCCATCACCTCCTGCTTGGTGCAGCTGCTCATGGCCTCCTCATCCCCCTTCCCCTCCTCGTCATCTTCTGAGTCCACCAGCACTAAGACATCACCTGAGTCTGAATGCCTGGGAACAGCAGAGCAAGTGGAGGTGGGCTGAAAGGCCAAGGAGAGCCTGTTCCCTGCCCTTTAGGAAGGCAGACTAGTGAGGCCACGCAGGACTGGGCTGAGGAATGTCAACACTCACCTGAACGCAGCACCTGAATGGGACAGAAGGGAAGGACAGGGTTAGAAATCAGCCCCCTTGGGCAGTGCTCCTGGTTTTACTGGGCTACATGACCCCTGCCAGTCCTGCCTCCATGTCTGTGCCTCCACGTGGAACTGCCAGCAACCGGACAGTCCCCACATAGAGGCACAGACATGAAGGTGACCTGTCCACACACGCAACCCTGACAGACTCCAGCACACCTGGAGGGACAGGCAGGTTAGAGATAAACCAGGAAGGAGGAACCAATTCCTACCTCTCAGGCACAGGAGGGGATTGTAGTACAAGACTACCCCGGTGACAGTGAGAATAACCAGGAGGGACAGGACCACCACGGCACCCACGATCCCAACAATGTTCACTGGCTCTGTGGAGAGGGGACATAGGCTTGTCACCGGGATACAGATGGATGAGGAATTCCCAGTGCTACTCAAAGAGCAGGTTCTTAGTGGCAAACATGGTGTGTCCCCACCCCCTCCCAACTACAGCCCCACTGCCACAGCAGCCCCACTCACCCTTCACAGTCAGGCAGATGAAGAGCTCCCTCAGCCCCACGGGGTTCTGGGCCTTGCAGACGTAGCAGCCCCCGTCGGTGCCCTGGGAGCAGTTCTGGATGGTGAGCCGGGACACGTTGCCCTCCTGGGTGATGAGGAACCTCCCTCCAGGCTGGATCTCCACCTCTGGCTGGGTGATGTCCCGCAGCCAGCTGATCCGTGCTGCCGGCGTGCTCTCGGTCACACGGCAGGTCAGGGTCACGTTGTCACCCACAAGGCAGGTCTTGGGGGGCTCTGACTCCAGTGAAGGGATTTCTGAACAGGCCAAGGGGAAAAAGAAAAACGGGAGTCAAGGAGGGAATGGAGGCAATTAACATAACAAGCAATCAGCCATCTGACAGATTAATAATCATTAACAGAAGGGAGCCAGGCAGGAGTCTGGCAGGTGAGCACTGTGGGTTCAGCATTCAGTTCACTCAGGAGCCTCCTGAGCAGCGACTTGAGCAGCTTCCACGGTGCTCTGTCCCTTCTGACACCTGTCTTTATATCCCCAGGGAAGAATGGTCTGTGGGTAGCCAGAGGGAAGATGACAGAGAGGAGAAGGGCAGCCCAGGAAGTCTCCTTGGGATCATAAGAGCTCTTGCGAAGCCCTGGTACCCCTTGGAAGATAAATACAGCCTGGGTTTTCGAAAACCATTGTAGACAGATCCTTGAGATGCCTGAAGGGGTCTGGAGGCACACACGACCCTTCTCCTGTAACCCCAGCCCTACCAAACTTAATCTCAACCGGAGCAAGGCACTAAAACCACCTTTCGCTTTCACACAGGTGAAAACCCTGCTGTGCTGAGATCTGGGTCCCCTGAAGGTGGACCCAAAACACAGCTCACCTGCAATTGTGCCAAGATGCATCTCAGCTGCAGGATGTCTGTGCCTTGTGCTATCACTTCTGCACAAGCCAAGCCCTGCCATGCTGCCTCCTGGCTTCCCTGACCACCTCAGTCCTCCAGAGGGCAAGGAACAACTGGAGTACCCACCTGCCCAATTGTTAGCAGCCAACAGTTAATGAGGCAGCAAATCAACTCACTTATCTCCACAGTGCACGAAGGCTGCTCCTCCTTGACCACGTGGCTGCCGACACACTTGAAGACTTTGCGGTGGGAGAGGTGGGAGCTGTTCAGTGTCTCCACATGGGTGTCCGAGGAGCTCGTGGAGCTGATGACCCAGCTGGAGTTCTCCAGGTCGTGCCCCTCTTCTCTCCAGTGCAGGGTGGGGTGTGGGTACCCCCCAGGCCAGCTGCAAAACAGCTGCAGCATCAGCCCTGATGAGGAGGTCTCAGCCCAGCACTTCAGGGTTGACTGTGGTGGGTCTGTCAACAAGAACAGCACACGGTCAGAAACACTTTCAGGTCACAGCTTTCAGCATATCAGGGCTGGGACTCCAGCAAATGTTCATTTGGCATTTGGCATCATTCCCCTTGAAAATCTTCCTGGTTTCCCTGCCAGTCTTGCTACCTGACCCATATGCCACAGTCCCAGGGGAGTGCAGCTCTGGGTGACAGATGACAGGGACCAAGAAGGGGCTCTCACAGCCCCCACAGCCAAGCCTTGAGGGAGGAAAAAAATTACTGCCACAGCTTTACTTAATGGAAATGAGATAAACACCTAAAAATGCAGTGGGAGAACGAAAACTCCACACTGCCCTGGTCCTCATGTCACAGCTACAAGGGGGTGACACCAATTCAAACTGTTTGAGAACCAAGTTTTGCCTCCCTGTCATAGATACAACCACATAATCCACCTCAGCACAAGGAAGAACTTTCCACTGAGGGTGGCAGAGCACTGGAACAGGCTGCCCAGAAAGGGTGTGGACCCTCCCTCTCTGGAGACATTCCAAATCCACTGGGATGAGTTCCTGTGTCACCTGCTCCAGGTGACCCTGCCTTCACAAGGGGGTTGGACTGGCCGATCTGCAGAGGTCCCCTCCAACCCTAATAATCCTGCGATTTCCCAAGGGAAAACATCAGGGCTCTTGCCCAGGGACAAATAACCAGCTTCTCAGAGCCACCAGCCCATCCCTGGCTGTTCCTGGCTACAAGGAGCTCTGCCCACAGGGATCCTGGTGACTCCAGCTCTCAGGGTCAGTGACACTGAGGCCAAACCAAGTGTGCTCCCCTCCTTCCTGGCACCTCTGGCAGCCACAGCAGTGGGGACAAACTCCAGCCAAGAACACGGGTAGGGCAGGTCCTTCCTGGCCTCGTGCCAGGGCCACTTCCCAACCACAGAGAGGTATGTTATTAAACACAGGAACACCTACGGGAGTGGGTCAGAAGCCAACAGAGAGCCAAGTGCAATCCCCTCAGGCAGGGCAGAGCAGGGCTCACGTTTCAGGCACAGTCCCATCTGCTCCTTCCACACACAGATCCACACACACACTTGGTTAACAGCCACAAAGATCCTGGACTCTGATCCAGGCAGATTTAACACGCCGTGCCCCTGTGTGTGCCTAATCCAGTGCTGAACAAGACCCCACTGAGAGATGAGACCAAAGCAAGCCAGGTTTGCAGTCCCAGTGCTGTTGCAGAGGGATGGCCTGAAGCTTATTTTGGGAAGCATCTATTCAAGTGACTTTCAAATGACATGAGTAAAAAAAAAAAACAAACATCATGGCAAACCCCCATGTGAGCTATAAGGACGTACCTTCCCAGGGCTTGGCTCTCCAGGAACTATATACACACATCTCAGGTGATCTTTGAAACCACCCAGCTCTGGCAAGAAAGTTCTCTGCAACATCCCCTCTGTCCCAGCTCTGGGGAGGGTCATAACTGATCCCAAATCCTGGTATGGTTAATAGAGCAACCTGTCAGTCTGAACCACCAGGAAGTGCTCCACTTTGAGGTGGACACAGTCCTTCCAGGACAGTGGGGTGGACACAGCCCTTCCAGGATGTCCACGTGGACAAAGCCCTTCCAGGATGTGCAGCCAGAGCTGCACTTTCTGGGTTGGCCCCAGGAACACACCTCCTGAAGCCACCAGCTTTACATCCTGAACTCCTGAGCTCTCCCAGTACGACTCTGTCTAAACATAACAGAAATCTGCTCCCCAAACGTAAACAAACCAAAAACCTGAAAACCTCCACCTCCCCAACCACAAAACCTCACAAAACCAGCAAAAAGGACCTGTTGTGGTTTGACCCACAGAAGAGCCAGCAGTGCTTGTACCAAACCACACACAGACATGCCAAGGAATCCCTGGGAGGTGTGGAACTGCACGTCTTCTCCACACCAGGTGCTTCCCATCCAAAACAAACACAGAACCACCGCTCAAGGCAGGGCTGCACCTTTGTCCTGTCACTACAGTGTTTACTCTACTGCTTAGGGGTTTTTTAAAGTGAAGTTTTAAACAAAAAGAGAACTTTTGGGTACCACCCATGGGATGGGTTGAAGACCGCCGGCTGGTAATTCCCACACAAAACCCCTGCAGGTCCCAGGAGGTTCGTTTACAGGTGACAAGTCTGTGTCCAAAAAGGTTCACTCCAGCCCCAGCTAAGTTGTTTGTGGGTATTCCAGTGTTCCACATCACCTTTGTCATAGCTGGAAATTAGTTGGCATGTTAATTCCAGGCTAATAAATTAGGTTCAGAGTGCAGCACCAACACCTGGCATATCATAAATAGAGTTTGCTACTGAGTGTTTTGCCCCAGTGCTCCAGATTTGGGGCTCCCACCTCCTAAGCTCTGCACCCACATATATATTCCCTGAAGCGGCGTGGGGTTTGATTCCTTCACTCCAGACCTCTGTGTGACCTTTCACACCCAACCTGAAGGTTCCTTGCTGCAGGAAGGAAATTTTTATTCCTGTAAACTTACAGAGATTTAATATGTACAAAACAGGCACAACATTCACACACACTCGGAGAGCGAAGGAACACCCCGAAGGTAAACAGCAAACAGGTCACACATGGCGGGTGTTGACAGAAAGCGCAACAACAAAGGAAGGGGCCAAGAAGGCACAGAGGGTCAGTGAAACAGGCAAACTGGCAGCGGATTTTCCTCCTTCTCAATCCTGAAGTGACCACGGGTGGCACCAGCCACAGGACCTGTGCTCCCTGCTAATCTGGAGGGGGCTGTTTCCATGGAATACATGAGGAATCCAGGCAAGATAAAGCTCCCTGGCAGAAGCAGGAAGGACCTGCACCAGCTGTAAGCAAACTAATCCGCCTGAGTACTGTCCAGCCTGAACTTCCACAGGTGCTCTGAAGACTTCTGAGAATGAATGAATCAAATAGAGATGGAAATGGAACAGAGCACCAAAAGGCACAACAGGGCTGAAGGAATAGCCTGTGCTGATAACAGGGACAGTCCCAGGACAGTACTGCCAGCAGTAAATCCAAGGAATGTGGTGCTTCCATTGAGAGCAGAAGGCTGCCCTTGTAAGACTCAACAACTAGGGACCCTCCATTCTCCCACCAAAACCATGGCACAAGGAATGGCACAGCACATCTACTTCCAACATGTATTCCAATCAAGGGAAAAAAGACAGTGAGCAGCAGCCCCCATCCTAAGGTATACGAAAGCTCAAGTCAGCCAGATTCTGAGGCAAAGGAAACAGCTACGCCCTGGAACATGCTACAGGGAACGAAAGATCTACCCGAAAACTTGGTTATCACCAGCAGTGAAGAAGAAGAACTGAAGAGACACAGTGAGGACTTAACAGCTGAAATTGCACACACCTGATCCGTGACAGGCCATTTGTACTCACATTGTGGTGCTTGCGAGTGGACGTGAGAGAGATTTTGCATGATAAACCCACCTTGCACTGCTTTTATATTATTTTTCCACCTGTGCCAGACGAATCTGGGGACCTGCAAGACCGAGGGGAGGAGGTTCAGCCGCGGGACTGACTTACTGGCTACCAGGAGCTGGACCCTGTGCTCATGGTCCGTCTTGTTCAGCACTTCCTTGCAGGTGTAGTTGCCTTCGTCCTGCACTCGCAGCTCCGTGATGCTCAGGGAGCTGTTGTTGACCAGGGAAAAGCGAACGTCCGGGGGTAAGGAGACCCTCGAGGAGAAGAGGGGAGGGAAGGAGTGCGGGTCCCCTTGGAACCAGGTCACCTCTGTTGCCTCTTTGGAGACGTTGCGGCACAGAAGGAGGATGCTTCCTCCGACCTGCCCAAACACCACTTCATCTGTCCCTGGAAGAGAGAAGGGATAATGTTAGGGATGTAGCGAGGGGGCGAAGCTGCTTTCTGTCAGCAAAGACCGGGATATCTGATACACATCAACGCTTTGAGGTACTTGTTAGGGGACTGCTGAGAGATCTCCAAGGTGACCAGAAACATCCAGCACAGACACAGGATCAGGAAAAGGGACACAGCTCTCTCCTCCCCTCCCCTCAGCCCGCGCTACCTGCGGCCTCCCTGCGCGGCACCAGCCTCCAGACGCAAAGGGCGAGGAAGAACCGCGCCGGCGGCGTCCCGCCGGGGAGCTGCATGGCTGCGTGCCGCTGCCACAGCCCCGCGGAGGCGGTGCCGCCCGGCCTCCGCCCCGGCGAGCGGGCTGGGCAGGGAGAGCGGGCGGACCCGCCCGAGGGGACCCGCCTGCCCGCCGGGGGGTCGTGGGTGAGGTCCCACCGCCCCGGCCCCGCCATCTTGGGGGCACCCGCCATCTTGGGCGCCCCCCCCGGCCCCGCCCGCCATCTTGGGGTCCCCTCACGCCCCCCCGATCACATCGGGCGGGCCCCTGTGAGCGGCGCGGGGCCGGGGCGGTGCCCTCGGGTGCCGCCCATGGAGCGGGAATGTTTAACACGGGCAGAACGGTGTTTCCTGAGGGCAAAACCGAGTGCGTAAGCGAACTCTGCGTCCGGAGAGCTTCTGTAATTCACCCGCTTAGAGGCACCCCACAGGCAGCGCAGCGGGAAGAGCGCTGGTAAAAGGTCACCCCTCCGTGTAACCCCTCAGCAAGGCCTGTAAAGCATTCAGCTATCTTTTAGGTTTCTGCAGGACACGTTACACCGGGGAAGATACGTAGCCATCACGCAAAGCGCTCAGACCTCACGGGGCTGCCCCACTGGGCCCTGGCACATTAATTATTAATTAACCTAATTAGCGGCAGGAGAGGCAGAGCCGGCCCAGGTAAAAGCAGCTCGGGCCGCCCTTCCCTGGATGGCGCAGCCAGCCGCGGCCGCGCCCCGCCGGGGGGCGCCATAGAGCTGGCGGGGGGCGGGTCGGCAGCGAGTCTTCACCAATGGGAGCGGGGCGCGGCGGCGTCTCCGCCAATGGGCGCGGGGGGCGGGCAGCGCGCAGCCTGTGTCTTGGGCGCCGCGGCCACAATCACAGCCATGCCGGTGGACCTGGGGCAGTGGGACGGGCCGCTGAGCCTCGCCGAGGTGGAGCAGAAGCCGGCGCAGCCGCTGCGGGTCAAGTATGGCTCCGTGGAGATCGACGAGCTGGGCAAGGTGCTCACGCCCACTCAGGTGAGCAGCGCACGGCTCCCCGTTCTGGGGGGGGGGGGGGGGGGTGCCGCTGCAAAATGGCGGGAGGCGGCCCGGCGGCGTGCGCTGGCTCTGCGGCAGCTCATGCCGGAGCCTCACCTGGTGTGGGGGGAGAGAGAGGGGCTGAGCTTTGCTGTCCACCCTGGTAAGGGGACGGCCCTTCCGCGGACGGAGGCCCGTGGCTCTCACAGCCTGGGTGAGCTGGCACGAAGTTTGAACTCTTCGGATGTCGCAGACAGCGCTGGTCGGAGGTGGCCCTGTGTGCAGGGCAGGTGACTGGCGCGGGCAGCGGGGCTGGTGCTAACGCGGTCACTCCTGCAGGTCCAGCATCGCCCCACTAGCATCGAGTGGGATGGCTGCGATCCGCAGAAGCTTTACACCCTGGTTCTCACAGATCCTGATGCGCCCAGCAGGAAGGATCCAAAGTTCAGGTATAGGAGTGGGCCTGGGTTGCCTGGGGAAAATGGAACATCCCTCTTGGGCTGAGGAGAGGATTAGGAGGAGTTTGGGACTCTGCTCCGCCTAAGGTGTAGCTGTGGGGCTGTGGCTTGGCGTAGAAACAGTGTCCTTCCATCCTTGAGCCAGGGACAGCATGGGAAGGATCAGCTGCTTCTTCCAGGAGTGTTCAGAGGTCTGTTGCAGCTGCAGCAGCACAGAATCTGCTGCTTGCTCTAATTTGGTCCGTGTGTGAATTGGAGTTAGTCTTGTTTGTGTTGATGGTGGAGCCTTAAACCTGGAACCGGTTCACTTTTCTCAGGTCAGCTCAGAAGCTTGTGGAACATCCACTCTTGGGTGTCAGTCTGTGGTTTTCCCATGGCCACAAGGCAGGCCAATGGAGCTGGTTTTGGCAGGTTGTGCATCCCAAAGAAACGGTACCTACTCTGGGACCTCTGCTCTTGGTGTTTGGCAACCCAGGAATCAGCTGTTTGCTTATCTTTCACTGACAGCCTTGTGGGAAAAGCAGCAGCTTGGAGTGATAAAGGGACTGCCACAATCTGATTGTTCTTTGCCTTCTTCTTTCAGGGAATGGCATCACTTCCTGGTTACCAACATGAAAGGCAACAATGTGGGCAGTGGGACCGTGATGTCGGATTATGTCGGCTCCGGGCCTCCCAAGGGAACAGGTTGGTACCTGTCTGTGGCAGTTCCCAAGCAGTGCTACATGGATCAAATGTAGTGCACAAGGGCGGGGGGGAAGCCAGCAGGAAACGATCCGTGCAGGATTGCCCGTGGCTGCGTGTAGCCACAGCCAGCACAAGCACGTATTGAGCATATCTAGTGCATCTTCTCTAAGCTGCCTTAAGCTCCGTCATCCTCAGCCTTCTGATCCTGGAGCACGCAGGCACCTCCAGGGGTCACTTCAGAGCACACCTCGGACCTGGAATTCCAGGTGCCCGGTGTGATGACGCTGTCCCTCCCCGCAGGGCTGCACCGCTACGTGTGGCTGGTGTACGAGCAGCCCAAGCAACTCGCCTGCAACGAGCCCGTCCTGTCCAACCGCTCCGGGGACAAGCGGGGCAAGTTCAAGGTGGCCGCTTTCCGCAGCAAGTACGGGCTGGGGGCGCCGGTGGCGGGCACCTGCTACCAGGCGGAGTGGGATGACTACGTGCCCAAGCTCTACGAGCAGCTGTCGGGGAAGTAGGGTGTGCAGCACCCACGGCTCGGGCACGGCGCTGTAGTTTCGTTTGATTAGTGAGTTGAACCCAAGCGTCCCAGGCTGTAACCCCATCGCTGTCCCTGTTCTGTGTCCCCGTGTCCAGGCCTGTGCTGCCTCCCGTGGCGCAGGTAATCCTAGTTAGAGCTGCTGACAGGTGTCCCTGTCAGCCACTCCCTCCAAA
This sequence comes from Pseudotriccus pelzelni, assembly GCA_035584735.1. NCBI lineage: Eukaryota > Metazoa > Chordata > Aves > Passeriformes > Tyrannidae > Pseudotriccus > Pseudotriccus pelzelni. The sequence goes on along the minus strand of JAWMRA010000036.1, from coordinate 3,970,697 downwards.
CTGAACTGCTTAAGGGAAACAAAAGCTTTTGTGGATTAGTGTCAGTTCAGGGTGTCTCTGCTGTCCTGGGATGGCTTTAGATGTCAGGGGTGTGGGTGCAGAACCACTTCTGGGCTAGTGCTGGCTGTGGAGACTCCGTCTTCCAGGAGAGGGCAGTCTAAGGGAAATTTTCCCTCCTCCCTTTTTTTTTTTTTTCCCCTCGATCTTTGGCCAGTGCCTCCACATCACCGTTCAAGTAGTGAAGGATGCAGCTCAAGGGGGAGGCAAGAGCTGGTCTGCAGCACTTCTGTTCTCTGCTGTCACTCAAAACTGAGACCACTTTTGTTTTGTTCAGTCCTGTGGTGACCTGATGTTACCGTGCTCTTTGCTCACAGTGCAATTAAAAACTTAACAAGCTGTCTGGTGTGCTTGGTTGTCTTCCTGGGGGACGAGGGGAGTGCTCAGGGGAGCAGCTGGATGTTTTAGGGCTTCTGACCTGCTGGGAGTGGCTGGACCCTGTGCCTGGGACATGCTGATGGCTGGAGTGACACAGCTCAAAGCAGTCATGTCTTTCCATCTATACCTGCCTTTAGTCCCTGTCCCAAGGATCCCCCGGCTCTGTGGAGGCTCCTTTCCTCTGCAGGACCCCCCCATCTGAACCCTGACAGCAGTTTGGCCACAACCAGCTTTACTAACCTGAAGCCACTTCCCAGCCAAGCTGCAGGTCCCAAGTGTTTCCTGCTCCTCCAACAGCTTTGCACCGAGGCCTGGGGGTGTGTCCTGAGCGCTTAGAGCAGAAATGAGCCTTTGGTCCAGCCTGACGGCTGTAAAATGGTAGAAAAGGTGAAGCCACTGTAATTCAACTCTGAGGATCCAGGAGCCTCCCCCTCTTTTTCAAGCTGCTGTTTTGAAGGTCTGCACTGACATGGTCTGACAAACAGGAATCAGCGGCCCTGTGAAAACCAGGGACTCCCTAACTCCAGAAGGTGGGTGGTGTCTGCCCCAGGGCAGTTTTTCCGCTCAGCCATTAAAACATTTCAACAGGATTGATGGTTTTTCAGGAAAACATCCCCAACTACTCCAGACTGAGGCCCACAAGACTAAGGCTGGAGCAGTGCTCATGCCGGCCAGTACATCCTGGGACTGCTCAGGCTGGAAGCAGGACATAAACAAGCCACAATCCATTACCCTAAAAACCTCCACTCTCAGGAAAATAGGTTTGGAACAGAGGCCTGAGGTTCCTGCAGCCCCAGGCTGAGTGACACCTCTGGAGTGGGACACCTGCGGAAGGGAAAGCCTCCCCATCCCCACCCTGCACCTGTGCTGGGCCACGAGCCGCCCCTCCCGCAATGACACAGCCAGGCATTGTGATGAACACTTTTATTTACAAATATAATTAAAAGCTCTGACAGTTATTCATGCTCTTCCCTGGAACCTGAAAAATGGTTTTTTTTGTTGTTTTGTTGGTTTTTTTGTCCTTTTTTTTTTGTTGTTGGTTTTTTCTTTTTTTTTAAAGTGCATGCAAAAGAAGTAAAGCCTTTTTTTTTTCTCTTTTTATTGTAAGAAAATACACAGTTTGAAAGTGTGAATAATGCAATATTTATGACCAAGATCATGGGGTTGGGGGTGGACTTGGGGGAGGAACAAAAAAAAAAAAAAAAACCAAACAAAAAAACCAAACCAACCAAACAAAAAAAAAAACAACCCCAAAAAATAAAAGAGAAACTCAAAAGGGCTGGGATGATCTTACAGACAGTGTTGAGCTCCGGAACGGAACTGGAGAGTGGGGGGTGGCTGGAGCAGGAGGGAGCCGGTGGGAGGGGAAAGGGGGAAAGAAGTAAAAAAATTTCTGATCAGAGAAACAGTTAAAATACAATATGAAAATAAGTAAAAGCTCTCCTTAAATTCCTTCTATACACAAAATACACGATTTGACGAAGCCCAATTTGTGCTACTGGGATCCTGTGGGCTCATTTAAGTGTATTCACATTCTCTGCGACAGCAGAAAATGATTATGATACAATCAAGAATATGCCGAGGGGGCGAGGCTTCGTCCCTGCTGCCCCTGGCATGGTTCTCCTAAAAATCACCACGTCATCGCCCGCCCCTCCCCACCCCCAAAAAAGTAATAATATGTCACCACTGATATGTACAGCACGATTAGGTTTTTTTTTCTTTTTTTTCTGTAAAATGTATCAAATTTTTTTTCAATCTTTAATAAAATTTTTTATTATTATTTAATTATTCCTGATGAATAAATACCAAAAAAATAAAAATAAAATAAAATTATGCAGCAGCTAGTTAAGGTAAGGCTGCGGATTCAGTCTCTCTCCCCCTGGGATCGTAGATATCTTTTAATTATTAATATTTTTTTTGCTTGTACTTTCATTGATTGGTGGTAAAATGAGTGATTGCTCAAAAGCAACATACATCCACTTGAGTTTTTTTTGTGTTTTGTTTTTTTTTTTTTTCTCCATTAAAATTGTCTCCAAAGTTTTCACTGAAACATTTTTAATCATTGCACAGAGACATCAATACTGTGACATACTATGGAAAAGACTGCCAGGAGCTGTCCTGCACCGGGACGTGACGGGGGAAAGGGGCCCCTGATGGAGTAAGAATATACAGGCACTGGTCCGACACGATGTCAGTAAGAGAGACAGAAAGAGAGAGAGCACGCCCGTCAACATGGGGAATGTTGGGTTTGCAAGTTTTATCCTTACTTTGTTTGCTTTTTATCGTTTTTTTTTTGTTTTTTTTTAAATGGCAAAGAAATTTAACCTCATCTATAGTCCTCCTTGGGATACTCTAATGTGACCAAATTCCCGAAGCCCATTCGCAAGCTCTCCATGTCAAACGTCTCAATCTCTCGCTCCTGCTTTTCCAACAGAAACTTGATCCTCTCGCTGCGTTCCTTCTGGAGGGCGGCGAGCTCCTCTTCGATCTGAAACGAGCGCGGTCAGCAGCCCCCCAGAGCAGCACCCCTGCCCCAACCCCGTGTCCCAGCCGAGCTCCAGGGACCCCCTGCAGCCTCCCCCAGGAACGTACCTTTTGTTCCAGGTGTGCCCTGCGCAGCGACACCCGTTGCTCCAGCTTCTGGAGTTCCCTTTCGTGCTGTGCTTCTGTCTGCATCTTAATTTTGCTCTGGTACGCGTTGAGCAGCTCCATCTCCTGCTGGAGTTGCAGTCTCAGGGCTTGGCATTCTGCTTCCTGGGCCTCGTCCAGCCGTAGCTGTAAGGACATCAGGAAAACAACACTCAGACCTCCACTGGTAATTCCTCTGCTCCAACACTACTGGCACGCTGCTCTTCTTTCCCAAAGCCAGGAGCCTCTGGTGTTGGGAAAGCAGGAAGGGCTTCATGAAGAGAAGTTTCCTCGCTCACAGAGGCAGAGCCGCAGGGAAGACCCCATTCTAAACTGCAGCTCACCAGGGGCAGCAGGGAAAGGGCGCGCGTTTGCGGGACCCTTATTCCAAGAGGGAAAGTGCCACCTGCTGCATTATTTAAACAGCTCTTCCAAACACAACCATCCAGTGGCTGGAAAAGACCATCCCAGCCTGCTGTGAGGCCTGGCGGGCCGACTGTTCCCCCCTCCACCCCCCTGCCCAGGGACACCCACGCACCGCCTGCGAGGCCATCATCTCGTTGATGCTCTGCTCGTACTGCTCGGCCAGGATGGCGAGCTTCCGCGTCTGCTCGTCCTTCAGGCTCTTCAGAATTGTCTTGTGCTCACTCTTTGGAGTTACTTCCAGCTGGTGATTCTTCAGTGCTTTGTACTGCTTAGTTTGCACTTTGCATGTGTCCTGGAACTGCTTTTTGATCTGCATTTCCATAGCCTGCCAAGGAAGGAACGATGTAAGGGACACAAAGAGCTTTGGGGATGGAGAGGTTACAGTGAGTCCAAATGGGTGGGCTGGTGAGAACCACAGTTCTGTGCTCTGTGCTGTCACCTGCACCCCGTGAGCAGCGTGTGCTTCACACAGGGACCTCAGCAGGAACAGGGCCCGCTCAGCCCTCCCCAGCCCAGGGCACTTCTGTCCTCCACCCCTGCTTCCTGCAGGTCACACAGCCCATCACCTGCTCCCTGCCTCCCAAAGTACATTTGCTTTTTCACAGCCTCCTTCCCATTCTGCTTTGTCCCCATATCAACTGTGCCCTACGAGGAAGCTGCAGATCTGGGAACTAACAAGGGTGTGACGGAGTGACAGCAATGTGCCTTCTCCCTGGACACTGGTGACAGGACCTGAGGGAACAGCTGGAGCTGTGCCAGGGGAGCTGAGGACAGATACTAGGGAAAGGTTCTTCCCCCAGAGGGTGGTTGGGCACTGAACAGGCTCCCCAGGGCAGTGGGCACAGCCCCAAGGCTTCCAGAGCTCCAGGAGCTTTTGGACAACACCCTCAGAGACAGGGGGGGATTGTTGGGGTGTCCTTGTGGGTCCCTTCCAGCTCAGGATATTCCCTGATTCTATGATGCTGGGAGGAGGAAGAGGCCTCTCGTACAGGGAGCAGCTCAGAGGTCTGTGACCTGCAGCCGAATTGGGGCAGTGCACAGTGCTCAGCACACCCATGTGCTCTCTCCTCTCCTCTTAGAGCACCACCCAACCCTTCTCCATATCGAGGTTTCCAGGCTGACACCAGCAAGGGCCTGAACAAAGCACAGCTCATCAGAAGCGAATTCTGTAACACTTTGCTCAGAACTGGGCTATTTTTACCCAGCAGCCTCAATTAGCACAGCACCTAAAAAACCCTTCCTGAGCTCTGTGCTGTCACAGCCCACAACTCCCTCATCCAGAGCAGCTCTGTGCAGAGAGAAGGGAAGCAAGGGAAACCACGGGGCATGGAGAGCAGCGGTCCCACAGTGTGGATGAGGCGACCAAGCACAGCCCAGGCTGCCCGGCAGGACGGAGGCAGGAGGAGGAGGAAGGAAAGCTTCCAGCACCTTCAGGTTCTTTGGTTGCTGCCGGAGCTCCATGAAATGCTTCCTGTGCAGCTCCCGCTCCCGCCGCTTGTTGTATTCCAGCTGGTTCTCGAGCTCAGTCTGGTGCTGCAGCCGGATCAGGTCCATGCGCAGCTTCTGCAGCGTGTGCAGCTGCCGGTACTCCAGCTCACGCGTGGACTCGTCGTGCCGGATCAGCATCGCGTGCTCCATCTCCTTCTGCGTCCGCTTCTTGTTCAGCTCCTGCACCAGAGCACAAGGAAGGGCTCAGCAGGGATGGATTCTCCGCCCGGAGGCGCCGCAGTCGAGGTCACGAGGCCGAATGTCCTGGTCACTCGTCTACACGACACCGAGGACTTTGCGTGTCACAGGGAAACACAAACCCAGCAGCACCATGGGGATGCTAACAGTGACCTCCATCTATCCATCCATCCATCCATCCGCTCCAGGATGGCCCCAGGAGTCCCCAGCAGGTGGCACTGGGACCCCACACAAGCCCTCTGTGACTGCGGAGAATCGCAGCAGCTTTTAATAAATACAACTCAGGGCTGGCGGCACTGACAGATGTGAGGGCTCTTGTTGTCTGGTTTAAATTTCCCTGTGTCCCTGCTTGGCACTGGGAATGAGGCTTCTCCCTGATCACTTGCAGGAGAATGGCCAAAGCAGCAGGGAACAGCTCCAACACCACCTCAGGTGAGAAAAAGAATTGTCCAGGTGGGTTTTGGCCCAAGGTGCAGCACATTTTTAAACTGAGGACAGAACTCAAGGCTCACAGGGTTTCACAGGATGCACTAAGAGCTCTGCACAGTCCAGGATAACCCACACTGAGCTACAAGCCAAGGAGGGGGAGACACCAGTTCCCTCCTTGATTACTGCCCATATTTTTGTCTCAGAGGATCAGCTACAACCTGTGGAGCACGGAGCTGACTCCAGCTCAGTGCAGCTGTGATTCCACCTGTACCCCTTCACAGATGGTCTGCTGGTACACCCCAGATCCAGCCCTCAGGTTTACAACCTCACTGCTCCACGCTGGAGTTCAGCCAGGCACAGCGGGGCTGCCCCGCACCACACGCAGTGCCCAGCCTGGGGAGGGCCCAGTGCTGCCTCAGCCTAACGAGTGTCTGCAGGAGAAGCAAAAAAAAAAAAAAATCTAATTATTCTGAGCTGTTGCTCACTTGTTGTTATCTCTCAACAGCAGCACCTGCAAACAGGCACTTCAGCCCCCCTGGCTGCTACAACTGGGACAGGTTTGAGCTGAGGGGATGGGCAAGGAAATGGGGCCCAGGCTTGTCTCTGCCTTCTTGGCCATAAGGGTGTTGCACGTCTTTACATTTAAGAAAAATTTTTCCCCGACAAGCCAAGATTAAAACTGAGATAATTTCCCAACGGCACAAAGGCAGCTGGGACACTGAACAGGCTGGGGCGTGTTTGTCTTCATCTCAGGACAGCTCAGCCTCTCTCAGCCCATTCCACACCTGACTGCAGTTCACATGGCCTGAACACACACAGTCACTCCACTTCTCTCAAACACTGTCCCACTCGTGCAAAAAGAACCTGTGCGGTTACTTAGAACATCATGAAAAGCAGGTTCTGAAAGTGTTATTTACTCCAGGTGTCTGATCCAGTGCATTTGAAGCAGTTAGCAGGGATTTTATTTTCAGGAAATAAACAATCAGATCATTTTGAAAATTATCAGGTCTCTCTTAAGAGCTTAAGTGCAGGAGCTCAGGGGCGTGTTCCCTGGTTAAATGCCACACTAGGTAACGGGACTCTGTTCTCATCCCTGCCACAGAGCTCTTACATGCTGTGATAAGGGTGCCCAAATCTGATTTTTCACAGTCATTCATTTTCAGTGTGCCTGAGTTGAGATGTCTGGATGTGATTTGCAAAGCAGCTGAGCAGCCCCAGGCACATCTGAAGTCAAGGGCGGCAAAGCTCTGAACAAGTGAAAAGTATGCTGAAAATCTGATGGTAGCAGGCCAAGTGCAATTAGAAATTTTTGACCATTCCTCACTCAGTCTTCACTAAAATACCCTCTTATCTGATAGTCTTTGTCCAAAAATAACATTAATGAAGAATTCAGGTACTACAGTGATGGCCACAGAAAAATCTACAAGTAGTAACTCCTTCTCCAAAGTGGTATTTGACCACAGGCAGTAACCAGTGAGGGAAAGCAGGGCGGGAATAGTTCCTCCTTAACCAAATATTGCCCCATCCCACAGCTCTCTGTGGCACAAACTGCCCTGTGCTGTGAAGGCAGCCCAAAGGATGCCCCAAAATCCGGCACCTGGGAGCTCAGATGAGGCATCTGGCTCAGGGTGGGTGTCCCACATCATGTTTCTGTCTGCCAGTCACCGATGCCACCCCTCCTCAGCTAATCAAAGCAGCCACAGCTGTGTGGAACACTCTCCCCCACAACTTTTCCCCCACATTTTTCCCAGTTCTATTTAGCAACTGGAAACACGAAGATCTAACCTCAGTCAGCAGCTGTTTTAGAGACATGGAGCTAAAGCAGCTAAAGAAATGCTTGGAAAGGAAGTGAGGAGTGCCATACTTCCCGAATGTTCTGCTGCTCCATCTCGTGCCTCTTGATCATCGTTTTTCTCTTGAAGGAACGGCAGTTTTTGTCGTAGTAGAGTCTCTGCTGGCTGAGAAGTTGGGCCTCCTCTTCAGCCTGTGTGTGCTGCAGGTTCTCTTTATGTTTGGATATTCTTTCTTGCTTCTCTTTCTTGGGCGTGCTGTGGTCCTCGTTCATTTCCTGCAGGGACAAGACAAGGCTTCCCTTAGGATCACGGTCACACTGGGCTTGGAGGAGTCACTGGCTACTCCCCTGCCATTCAGGACCCCAAAATCCTGCTACAACACCAGGTGCCAGCACAACCAGACCCATCACCCGGCCATGCCCAGCCCTGCTGCCTTCAGAGTTGTGTTACGACCCTACACACCAACGGGAGGAGAGTTAGCCATTAAACACAAACATTCTGTGGGGTGAACAGCACAGAGCAGAGAGTAACACACCACTGCAGGGGAGGCTCTGGCTGCTCAAGAGGGAGGCCAGGTCAAACCCCTCGGATCCGTTCCCAGCTCTGTGCCTGTTTTACAAAGAGTTCAGCCTGGGCTTAAAGTTTTACTTCAACAGGTCTCTATAAATCACATAAACAGGGCTCCTTGTTAGTCATTTTCTAACCTTTACATTCTTAACAGCAAATTATTTTTGCAATGTGGTGGGGGCACTGTACTTAAATAACGCACTTCGGCACAGATCAGCCATATACTGTATTTTTACATGTACTTCTTTTTGTAATTCATATAAGTGATCATAGGGCTTTTAGTCAAGGGACGCTGAATGGCTGCTCTGATTACTTACACCTTAAATAAAAACAAAACAGATGAGGAGAAAGGGGAAGAAGAATTCACTTCTCTTTGAAGTCCTATTTTCCATCATCACCCTTGGTTTCAAAGATTCTGCTCTACAGCAAGTTATGAAGGCACCTCTAGCATCCTCAGAGATTCTTCTGGAAATGCTGCCAGATGCTCCCAGTTCCTGAAATTTTATTTGCTGAGCATCTAAATTTGCTTCCAAGCCTGACAGTATCCCTTAAACCCCTGGGCTGGCCCAGGTTTATCAAAACGAAACACTGGCTTGTGTTCATTCCACACCCCTTCAGCCCTGAAAATGAGGGTTTCTTGCCTCTTTAATCTTTTCCTTGCAAAGCTTGTATTGTTTCTTCTGACTTTCTAAAAAGGTCGCCAGGTCTTTCTTTTGCTGAGCCAAAATCTGTTGCTGGAATTTCTTTTCATCTGCTGCAGCTGCCTTTGCCTGCAAGGTACAGAGAGGAAAAAAATAATAGAGAAACAAAGGGTGAGTGAGTAGGCATGGAATCCAGCGCAGATCAGCCTTGTGCTGTGTTTTTTGGTCATGCCTCCCTCGCTGTGCTAAACAAAGCCATGAGCATTCAGCCACAGGAGAACTGCTTGCACTGAAAGTCCATGATGTCCACATAAACATAAGTTTCCTTGTGCTTCTTATCTCCCCACCTAAACCACCCCAGGAGGTACAACCCCACTAATTTACCACGTGCATTAACATGTTGATTTTTAAACAGAGCGAGGAGCAGCAGAAAGGTTTGTCATCCCCTCAGCCATGAGGCAAAGCTCCTACAAGGTCCCCACAAGGATCTCCAGTCCCTCTTATCCAGCTGTGGCTGGCTGTGGTACTGGTGGATGCCAATGGAGCGCCCATCATCCAGAAGGATGACTTAAGGCTGGGTCACCAAACTGACCAGGGCAGCTCTGGACAGTGACCATGCAGAGCACGTGGTCTGTTGAAGCAGCAACTCCCACAACCTTCTCCTACCTGGACTCACCTCTCCCTCCAACCCCACTCACCTCCTTCTCCATCACAGCCACCTGCTTCTTGGCCAGCTTCTCCAGCTCAATGGACGAGTTGTTGGCGTGTGTCTCCACCTCCTTCTGCAGCTTGAGGCGGTGCTCGTCCATCTCGGCCTTCAACTTGTTTTCCAGGGCGATCAGCTGCTTCTGGTGCTGGCGCCGCATCCGCTTATATCCTGACATCTGTTCCCGCAACTCGTTCTCCTGCTCATGCTCATGGATCTGTCTTGTAACCTGATGTCAGGGAAAGGGGAAGAAGTGCTTGCATGGCCTTCCTTTCTCAGACAAGCTGTCTCCATATTGGAGCTTACCTGAAACCCAGGCCCTGCTTTGCTGTCCTCTCAGAGATCACCTTTCAGAGAATGCTGCTCCAGGTTTCAGAGGTGCTGCTGTTTAATGTCACAGAGCCATAAGGTTTCTCTCTCCTGATTTTTAGCCCCCCACCTTTTCCTGAAACTTTTTATGCAGCAGAAAATGCCACGTTACAAATAAAGGAAGTTACTGGTTATTTATCACTCCAGGAAACACTGGAGAAGATCTGGAAACAAAGGTGGCTGATGGACAACCTTCTTCAGATACAGATACTTTTTTCAAACACAGGACTCAAATCCTGAGGGTGACATGGACTTACAAGATGGGATCCATTTTAAAAACTCCCCCCCCTTGACCACCCATTCTTTCCTTCCTCCTCAAGTAATGCCTCAATGCCAATTCAGTCCCTTAACATCTATTTCCTGCTATGAGTAGCCTCCTTCAAAATTTCTCCTTAAAATTCAAGAGGATGGCAGACTGAGCTCATTCCCTCCCAGAATTGAAAGTTTTCTAACAAGGGAACGCTGTTCTGGAACTGTGTGCTCTTAACAAGATTGATCAGATGGTCTAAGCAGATTTTAAACCCTGCTCAGCTGAAACAAACTCACAAGTTCCACATTCATTTCCATGCCCAAGTGTATCCATGTGAAAGGATGGGAAAAAAAAATCCACCCAGTAAGTCGTGCCAAAAATGTTCAGAAAAAAATGCAAATGGTGATGCTTCCATTTCAAAAAAAGAAGAGTGTCTAAGAATGATTTTTATTTTTTTAAAGACAGTTTCAGGAACTTCACATATAAAGATCTGCTGATCCTTTTTATGACCTGGGAGCCAAAACTGGAGCCCCTGATTCTGCGCAAGAGGATCTCTGCTTTTGTGCTTAAGTGTGAAGCAAAGAGCTCAGCCCTTTGAAGGTGATCAGTGACACTCTACAAACCAACAGCCCTTCCTGCAGCCTGCAAGAGCCCAGCATTGCTGATGGATTCCTCCAGAGCAGCCCAAAAAACTGGCCTCGACAACAGGGCTGCTGTCATTTGAAGGGAGTTTTTCAAGGATTTTCAAAGTTCACACACAGGATGGGATGTACCTACAGACCCGGGAAGGTTCAGGTTCAACAGAAGAGCAGCTGCTTTGTAGAGCAGCACACCCAGTGCACTTGCTGGCAGCCCTGTGCTCCAGGACCAGGAGCTGACAGGAAGCCTTGATCAAGCAAGAAGCTCTGAAATCACCAGGCAAGATTAACACCCCAACTGATGTCACCCAAGGCAGGCAGCTTGTGCCACCTCTCTCAGCTCAAATGACTCCCAGCACTTGGGAGGAGTGTGAAGAGGAGCTTAGGAAGAGCCTTCAACCTTGGAACAGCTTAACACCAATTTACAGAAAACAGGTGCCAACCAAGAAAACCATTGCCAGAGTCCCAGGAGAGAAACGAGATGTGAAAGGATGAAGGCATGGAAGGGGATGGCCTCTGTCTCCCCCCATTCCTCCCAAAGACAACCCCAGAGGGAAAAGGAAATGTCTTATGGCAAAGAAACCAAAGAACCAGGCTGACTAGAGTGCACTGTGAGAGACCAGGGAGGATGGTGGATTAGTGAGGTCAGGCATCCACCACAAGATAAGAGATAATCTGTAAATCGCATCCTCCTTGTGCAAGGAATTTCAGGGTGTGTTTTTGAAGTTGACTGGATTAAATATATACTTACACCTCAGCAACTGGTGTAACAGAGCAGCCTTCAAATGCTTGGGACTAAGTAACTGAACAGATCTCAGCCAGCCACCAGGAGCGTGTGAGATTGTAGGAACGATCGTGGAAGCCCTGTGCATTCCTACAGTTCAGAAAGCTTTTGGTCTTTTCCAAGGGTACCAAGGACAGCCACCTCTTGCACAAGCTGGGAAGTGTTTGTAGGAACTGACACACTCCAGTCAAGTAAGTCAAGAGTAAGATCTCTGCCAGAAGCTTCCAGGTAAGGAAAGTTCCTCTGAGAAGCCATCCAAGTGAATTATAAGAGACAGATGCCAGGTAAGACAGGCAAACACACACACCCCCCTCCACCCCCCCCCCCCACTTCACACATGCCATTTACCGTGTCAAATGACATCCAGCCTGGGGAGAACAGACTTGGCCAGGCACTTGTGGAGACACAGGAACCTCCAGGCAGCAGCACAAGATCTTCCTGGATGTGCTATTTTTGAGGCCCAGCCCTTTTGTGAGCAGTGGGACATTCTGCACGGCACACTCCGTTCCCAGGAGTTGGCAGAACAAAGCAAACAGCAAGAGCATAAGAGAAAAATGGATCTAGGAATCCTCTAAGAACTTTGCCAGTCTCCCCTTTGGTGTGATCTCTAATGAGATGTAGAACATGCACTTGTTTTACTTACAGCAAAAGTCATTAACCTTTTCTTTTTTTTTTTTTTCCCCACCCCATTTCCAGTTTTGCTTAGCTTTATCATGACAGGAATTCCATCTTGGAAAGATTTCCCATTAAGTCTGGGATATTTATCCCTAACAATAGGATGCAATTCCTAATTATAAGCTTAGCTGACAAGGCCTTCCAGAAGATGAGACATTAAAAAGTCAGAAGAAAACAAATAGCAGCTTTTCATTCCTGAAGATGAGAGAGGAGACCAGTAGACTTGGTGGTCATCTCACAGATTCAATGTCTGCATTCAGATGCTCATGATAAAGGCTCAATTCATCACCATAATCTCCAGTGAAGCCCAGTGCTCTTCAGGACTCTGACTTCAAAGACCAGGTTTGGACATGGTGATCTCAGGGATGGGTGAATTGGGAAGGGATGAACATTAGTTACTGAACATGCCCAGTTCAGTACCAAAAAAGTCCTTCAGACTAAGCATGAATGAATAAAGGATTATGGCTTTAAAGATTAAGCCCCTAATGAATGAACAGCTCCAGCAACCATTTTAAAAAGGAAATTTGGGGATGTTCCAGTAACCACCTGTCTGGTGTTCTTGGACAACAACACTTGGAACTCCACGAACTATTTAGAACATCCTGAGCTGGAAGGGACCCTCAAGGATCAAAATCCAACCCCTGGGCCTGCACATACACACCAACAATCCCACCCTGTCCCTAAGAGTGTTGTCCAAACACTCCTTGAACATTGGCAGCCTTGGGGCCGTGACCATTCCCTGGGGAGCCTGTTCAGTGCCCAACCACCCTCTGGGGGAAGAACCTTTTGCTGAGATCCAACCTAAACCTCCACAGCTCCAGCCATTCCCTGGATCCTGTCCCTGGTCACAGAGAGCAGAGGTTGGTGCCGCCCCTTGTGAGGAAGCCCCCAAACATAACCCTGTGGATTAGGATGGGGAAAAAGAAGACAACTGAACTGCTCATTGCCAAATCTGTTCTGCACATAACCAGAAAGTGTCAGGATCCTTCCCAGCAGAAAGATGCAGTTTCCTGGAGCTCTCTCTGCAGCACACACTAATCAATCAGGTCATCAGCAGAACCAAAAACCTGTACAAACCAGAACAGCTTTTATTAAGGTATGACATTTTCTCAGTTTCTTATCTCTCTGTATCTTTGGCACACACAGAACTGAGAAGAGAGAGATGTCTTTTCCAACCTACTCCCACTTGCCATAAAATTCAAACTTTCTCTCTTTCACCCCTCCAAGATTTTTGCTTTACATAAGGGAGTTGAGCTCACAACTTCTCCTCCAAACCAGCAGCTGTTCAGAGTTTCTTTTCCTACATTGTTTAACCAAGACACTGAACTCTTTCCCAAAGGACGGTTACTCTCACCTTTTGATAACCAAAATACTGAGCTCCTCTGTGCTGGATGAAGCAGAGCACTGAGGAAGACTCCACCAGCAGCTTCTCAGAGCAAGAGAAGAACTTGGAGATGAGAAAGAAAAAGTTCAAAAATTTTAGAGCAAAGGTCTACCAAGGAAGCAGCCTGATGAGTCCATGGGGAGAAACTCAGCCCTCTGGAATAAGAAGTCATTGCTTCAGCAGAAGAAGGTCCAAGAGAACAGCTTCATGTGAAGGTACCTGATTTGGGAGACAGGCTGCCCTGGTGTCACTTTCCTGGCTACATCCAGGGAATGAATCCTGCTCACATGGACACAGACAATTGGCTCTGCAGACCCTGGAGATCACATCTTTCTTTTGCTGGCATTTGGATTTCAAAGAGAATGCCAAGGCCTATGAAACAGTGTCCACACTGTTTGATCTTTTATGAAATTAAGATGTCATAGATGTCAGAAAGAAACCCTTCCCTGGGAGGGTGGGGAGGCCCTGGCACAGCTTGCCCAGAGAAACTGTGGCTGCCACATCCCTGGAAGTGTCCAAGGACAGCTTGGAAGGGGCTTGGAGCAACCCAGGATAGTGGAAGGTGTCCCTGCCCATGGCAGGGGGTAGAATGAGATGAGCTTGAAGGTTCCTTCCCACCCAAACCATCCTGTGATTCCATGATGACTTCATGAACTTTTAACTGTTTGATCATTTAATTTGAGAACTGTGAAAGCAGATTTTGAGGACATGCATGAGGAAGTGGGGATTTAAGGGGTCAAGCTTGAAAGACACCCAGAAGTGCAGATCAATGCATCTCTGAACACATTAAAAAACAACTTTCACTTGAAAATATGGATATGTGTAGTCTTATCAAGATGCAGAACCTCTGCCCTTCTTTTTAAACACAAGCTTGCTCAGCTTCAAGGCTTAGATTTCTAGCTGTAACTTTTAATTTATGGATCATTGATAGTCTGGAAAATAATATGGAGATGTGGTAGGTAACCTGATCTCCATTTCAGATGGCAACTTTCACTGCAACAGCAGAAATATGCAGGGTATTTTCCACCACTGTTCCAAGTGAGTGATGGTGACTGTTACCACCAAAAAATGATTAAAGAGAAAAGTGATCCAGGAAAAAATTACTATTAAAATTGATGACTGAATTATGACCAAAGTTAAACTCCTTCAATTTTCTTACCCACATTTACTCATTTTTTTCTTTAACCTGAGTAATATCAAGGGACTCCTGAAAGACTAGAAAGGTACATTCACAGCCTGTTTCTTTGGGGATAGTTAATTTCACTGTCTTTGGAAGTCTGTCCAGTTTGCTTCTTATTCACCTGATGTTTCTGCAGAGTAACAGGGCAGGGGAATCACTCTGATATCACTGGGTCATCTGGAGTGTTCAGCTGCCTAATGTGAGTTCTCCTATGACCCCTGCACTCACTGAAACTCCTTGAGCCTGTGTCTGGAAAGAGATCCAGCTTCCTTTCAGGAATGCCAGTCTTCCCTCCATCTGCAATATCCTGATCTAAGGGTGAATAACAAGGACTTGAGGCCCCCAGACCCTGGACTGCACCACCAGAAACAGCTGAGGAGTGAACAGCCGCCAGACTTGGTGCTTTTCTTCTGTCCCACTGCCCTGCTTTCACGTTGGAGGGTGGTGTTCAGCAAATCCCATAAAAATAAGTTTTTACACCCAAACACCACCCCATGCTATTGAATTTGGGGTCAGAACTCCCATTTTCTGATTCTCTGCAATACAAGCCACCTGATACTCTCAACTGCGCAACCAGGAAGGTGTTCCCAGCTGCTGAGAAACCCACTGATGGGCAGCAGCAAGGATGCAGGGAACCATCAAAGCTTGTTTCTAAAACACTGTGGGGATCTTGGACACCCATTCACACAGGAATAATTTTTTCCAGATGCCACTGAAAGAGTAAATTAACACGGAGAGGTGAATAAAGTCTGAATTTCTGATTCACGCTGTAAATTCCTGACACTTTCGGTCATTCTCCCCGTATCAGTTTCATGACTGACCCTGCCCTTTCCATAGATATTTCAGCTGGAGATGGGGAAGGCTGGCAGAAGCTTTCCCTTGGCCAGAGGAGCAGCAGCTTTCGGCACCACTGCCCACTGACATCACTGAGCGGTGACCGAACCCACAGCGATACAAAAGTGTTCTGATACCACGTGGGTGCCTCAGACACAAGCACTGGCACCCACGTTCTGTGCAATAGGTTTAAAATTGGGGGTTTTTCCCCCCCCTCTGGATTTCCATTTTGGAACATGAAGAAGTGGGAAGGCAAGATTATTAAAGGGAAAGCTCATCACAATGAGATATTTCTGTGGTAAACACAGGGAAACTTCTCCCCCAGCCATGTAACCCCAGAAGGACACACCAACACTTCCTGGAATGCCAAGGTTGGGAACTTCTCTCTACACTGGGAAGGGGATGTGTGTGTGTGTGTGTATGGTGGGGATAGGAGAGCTTTTGCAAGACACATAATTCCATGTGCTTTTCCAAAGGCCTGCTGGCCAGTTTAGGAGCTAATGAGTGTGATTCCCACTGCCCCAAAGATGCTGTGCAGGTACTGCCCACCTGAGGTGTGCACCCATGTGAGCCCAGACACGGTCCCTGTCAGAGCATGTTCCACAGAAAACACGAAAAAGAGAAGTTTTCCAAAAAGCCAACCATCTTCTCCACCCAGGATTAATTTTATCTTTATCATCACCTGGTCACTGAAGCAGAGAGATTTAGCAAATCCAAGTGACTAAGGAATTAAGGCAGACACAGTCCCAGCCCCACAGGAGGCTGCCATGGGATTTAAGGAGTGACCTTGGGGCATGAGCTGTCTTCCCCAGAGGTCTGGGAACACCTGACAGCCCATACTTTCATTAATTCCCAAAGGGACCTGGTCATGCAATCCCTTCAAGCCACCCAAGCAGCCCAGGGGTGACACATTCAAGGAAGACAGGAGTTATGGACTCTGCTGCTCAGGCAGGACAGAAGGTGCAGTTTTCCACAGGGAGTAAAAGAATATGAATATATTCAATATACATATCAATTTATCAATGAAATTGTATGTATGTTTGGAGTATGATACTTGAGTCATTCATCATTTCTTCCCTCCAGCCAACCTAACTGGGTCCTACTTTTATCTGCTCAGTGCAGGCAATAGTGCTGGCACTACCCCGAGTGAAAACATACACACACACACAAAAGGGAAAAATTCCCAGGGCAGAGGGTCTCCAGGAGACCAGGAATCATTGCCTGTGTCAGGTGTGCTGCATGAAGTCCTTTAATACACACATTTCTAGGTCACTCTTTAAACTGGGGGGGAGCAGGGGACACCAGCCTGGGGAGTACGGGTACCCCAAAGTACACCTGCAAAGGATGGGACTTGGATGCTCTCAGGAATGCCACAGCATCATTTTAGATTTTAACAGCAGCAGCAGCAACAATCACACAGGAAAATTTTGGCTGCTGACACTGCTGCTGCTTTTTCCCCTCCCCTCACAACCTTTTGCTGTGGTAACACCCACACACACACACACGCACAGTATCTTTTGCAGGCAGAAATGGGAAGGGATTTGGGGGATCAAGAAATGGTGGTATGGAAGGAGAACCCCCACGGTGGAGGGAGGGTGAAGCGGGAAGGGGAGGGCTCACTGGTGTAATTTCGGGGTTGGTCCAGGATGATGTCATAGCACTGAGCAAGTGCCATGGCCAGACCGTGGGTACTTTCTAACGCTCCCCGTCCATCTGACCTCTAATACCATCGGGCTGAAATATTTAATATGACATTCATTTTAGCTCTGAAAGGCCATTTTTCAGTGCTTTCCCCCAAAAAAGGCTGTTTCCCAACCGCAGCCCGAGGTGGGGGAGGCGGCACACAACTAACTCTTCCGGCACACACCCCTTTCCCTACTACAAAGGCATCCACAGCAATCACATTTGCAATAGTACAAATCTTGATGGATTCATCCCATCCCCCTCCCCTTTGTAAGCCCACAGCCCGCTGTAAGCCCCCTCTCTCCCTTATCGCAGCCCAGCAATCCTTCCAAGGGATCAAGCTGGAAAATGCAGTCACGGTACAGTTGCTGGAAATAAATGAATGAATGAAAAAACAGGCAGCGGCTGAGGCGGGCAGCAGGGATCTTATTGTTCCCAAACCCCATCTGCATCTGCACCTCCACAGCGTTTCAGCACCTCTCATACAGCTCATAACATACTTTATGCACATGCAAATAAATATATTAACAAAAGGGATAAGTAGGAAATGGAAGGGGGAGGACGAAATGATATTAACTTCACCCAGGAAGGTGGGTTATCTCGCATACAGTGGAAATGCACAGAGAAATTAAATATATTCCACATTTACATCTCTCTCTCTCTCTCTCACACACACACACACAGAGGTAAAAATCTCTTTCAGTGCAATATCCAGTTGCTATGCCAACACCACCAACAGCACAGGGAGGAGAGGGAGGCGATGGGGGCTCGGAGCCAGGGTGGGGTGGGATGGGGTGGGGGGGCTCTTACCAAAGATGCTGATTTGATTGTGGCAAAGCGCTCTCGGTTCCGGTAGTGGAGGGCCTGATTCTGCACTGACTGGGTAGGCCGCACCTCAGGCCTGCGATCCCTGTGGCCCACCTCATCCCTTATAAATACATGATCCTGCAGAAATGGATAAAAACAAGGAGAAAGTCCGGCTGTGCTCTTCCCGCGGCGGCTGCCTCTCTCTCACCCCTCTGTCTGCACAAGCGCGGCTGTAGGAGAGGCATAGTTCAGCTCTCTGCTATTCCCGGCAGCTCCCACCGTACAAAATGAATAAGCAACACATTGCAGCTCGGCTCGGCGCGTCAGCTGATCGCTAGCGGGATGCCTCCGAATCCCTGGATCGGGCTGCCTTGCCTCTCTCTTTTTTTTTTTTCCTTTTCTTTTTTTTTTTTTTTTTTTTAAACCTCCAGTATTACATATGTGCGAAAAAAAAAGAGCGGCTCGGGAGCGTGAGGCGGCGCAGAGCGATCGGAGTCCTCGGGAAGGTCGGGTTCAAGCACTGCAACCCAGCGATCCTGGTGAAAACGTGATTCCCATGTCTAGGCACGGAGATGCTGTTCCCTTTTAACACAAGAGCAACATCCTGCCTCATTCCCTTTGCCGAGCGGTCTGTCCTCGATAGGGTTTCTTTGTCCCTTGTTTGCTATCTGCTGTGGGGGACGAGCATCCTGGCTAAATCCACGGCAGGCTGGAGAGGACCAGGAAAGCCTCCGTGACCACTCAGGGATCCTGCTTTCCAGTCATGATCCTGCACAGTTCTAGCACTTTCTCTCCACAGCCCACAAAGGATTTTTTTTTTTTTTTCCCTTTTAAAGCAACAGCTCCCAGGTTTTAGCAGGAATGGTTCCCGGTGCAGCCTCACTCCTGCTCTCTTGCCAAGGCTTCGCCGGGAGCAGCTGTGCCTCCCCGAAACGGAGCGGGCAGGTTTTGCAATGGAACAAAGCTCCAGGAGAAACCCTTGGCGGAAAGGCCAGCAAAAAACACCACCAGAATTTTCCTAATCGGAATGATGACTGCCCTGAGGCTACACCTTTGGGATGGAGCAGCCTTTGGACACCAGGCACATCCCACTGCCCTCCCCACACCCGGACAGCGGCATCCACTCCGCAGGGCAGCAGCGATGACACACCTGCCACACCGTCACCCACCACAGCTCTGTGACTCCCGTCCTCAACCTCCAGCTCCTAACACTCCCAAAGAAGACTAAGATTCTCCCTGAATTAAATCAAGTTTCCAACTGTCAGGGGTGCAAAATAAAGGCTGCCAGATCCTCTAAAGACACCACCCCTTGCAGAGAACAGTTGGTTCCCCACACCAAGTGTTTGCAGGTGAGCAGGAGCAGCCCAATGGTGAGAAACTAGTCACCATGGAGTAGCACCTCCACCAGGACACTGCTGTTATCCCAGTGCTCCTTTCCCACTCTGCAGACACTTGGTTTCCCTCTCTACTAGCCTCGATTTCCAGCTGTTCCTCACCCAGACCCACACACCTCCAGCCCCTTTCAACAGGATGCTGGAAATGGTTTCAAGCGAAACCCCAACAGGTACAGAAATGCTGATATCAAGAGCTGAACAACAAATCGATGGACAGTGTTTTAGACCCCAAACATTTCCTCATATCCTTCATTTGGAGTGTTCCTGCTCCACACTCACCTTTCCCCTTGCCTTGCACAGAGAGCACAGTGGCCAAGGCCACCCCTGAGCCAAGGCTGCACTGACTCCCCTGCACCCACCACAAGGACACAGAGTGAGCCAAAACAGTAAAAAACTCCACAAAAACAGTAGGAACATGGAGTGTTATAAAAAGTCACAGTTTCATTTTATATTGGCCATCCTTATACTGGACATTTGTGGCATTGTCTAACAACGGAGACAGTGTGACAGAAAGGCAAGTGGGTTGATCCTTGATTTTCAGTTTGGACATGTTGGTGTGACAGGCAGGGCTCTCAGACTTGCACACATTCCTGAGAAAGGCATATCTTGGCTCTACAACAGTCATTCCCAAAAAAACTTGATTAAATGTTTAAAGTCTAACAGTATCAGTTTAACTGGATTCATGGCTCTGTTAGAAGGAATCCCTCATTTTCCACAGCCTTGCAGCACTTTCACCTCAATAGGTGATAGCAGGTGCAAGGAGGACTCTGTGCAAGGCAATCAGGGATACCCTGGATAAATCAAAGCAGTCAGGCTGACCAACATCACCCTTTGGGTTGATATTTCTACTGATGTGCTTTGGAGCCTGCTGGAACAGCAGCTCCCCAGTCAGGCAAGGTCCCTTCCAACCCAAACCATTCCACAACTCTACGAACTGCCAAAGAGAACTTTTTTTATAGGCTGAAACTGGAACAACCTCACCAAAAAAATAAAGCTGAATAAAAAAAGGCCTGTGGTAAAGATTTATTCAAGACTCACCCACCTGAACCATGGAGGAAATAACAGTATACAAGAGCTACTGCTCCTCCACTACAGCTCTGAAATGAAGGAGACAGGACAACTATCACCCATGGCCATTCACAGGTGAATGTACAGGGTTCCAGGGGGAATGTGAAATATTAAAACCAGAGAAGCAGCAAAACACTGAAAAAAAAAACCAAAACACATCCACACCAAAAACTTTTAAAACAGGCATTCAGATTTTTCAGAATGCTCCAAAACACCCCCCTAAAATGACAAGTTGAAATTGCAATTACTCCTTATACAGGAAAATTAATCTGTAATTTACTCCCTGTTATCTAAGAGGTGGATTTTTAGAGGGAAGAGTGTCACCCTGGTCTTGTTTTATGGGAATTCTCATTACCTCAGTGCAATAAGAAGCTCAGAGCAGAAGCTAACTGCTCTTCAGGAATGTGAATTCACCACATTCTCCATTTCAAACTGAGCTGGGCAAGGAATGGGAAAATTCCTTTGCAACTGAGCAAGCCAAAGGACCAATTTCAAGGGGACAAAAAATACTCAGTGGTTGTCCTTGGCACCCCTTAATCTGGGATTTGAGGAGTCTGCATCAGGCAGCCATCTACTACTAACTCAGCTAAGCCCATGGAACTTTCACAGGCGAAATTCTGTGGTGGAAATTCTGTGACATAAGTATTTTTTTCTGAGAAAGCTGTCACACTACCAGACATAAAAACACTTGGCACGAACAGTTACCAAGTCTAACAGGTTACACTGCCACAGAGACAGCCAGTAAGAGAAATAAACCTAAGAGCAGCCACATCTCCACCTTCCTCAGATGATGTGACTGATGACTACTATGACAAACATCCACCTGCAAACCCAGAAAAATAGATCTCTGTTCTTTTAATTTTATTTTCTTTTGCCAAAAGCTTGCTAAGAGACACTGCAGTCATTTTGCCTTTCAGGTTTTGGCACAGATCGGGAAATTCTGTTTCAAACTTTTAGCTCCAGATTTTTGTGGGAAACAAAGACTGAAAACTGGCACCTGAGCTCGAGGTACTCAGTAAAGCAAAATCTGCCTGGAAGCACCCCAGAAACTCATCAAGTTTGGGTCAGAGTACCTCTCAGCCCCAAATCTGCACTTCAAAGCCTGGTTTGTTTTTAAAGTAATGTATCATCTGTGTGTATTTCACTTTTCATCTGTTTTCTGTGGGGTTTGCCATATTTGCCTTAAGGATGCAACTTTGGGCACGCTCAGATCACATTTCACATTAAATCCTTCTATTCAGGGTCAACGACCTGGAATCTTCAACTTCCTACTGAAGGAATAACTTGTTATTCTGTATCATCCACGTAAACAGTTTCCAGGTTGATCACAACAAAAGGGGGTATTTGGTTGGGTGTTGGCTTTGACACCGTCAATCATATTTGCCAGGACAAAAGCCTCCCAAATATTTCTACAGCATTGTCTGACCAGAGCTGGTAGAGTTTCCAGTTACTTCAGTGGTGCTTCCAGCTTGGTATCTCAACAGCTGCTCCTGGTGTACTGTCTGAGCATCTCACACTGCACATGGGTTCCTGCTCAAACCACGGGCCTTGCCAAAGTCACCCTGCAGAGTAAGAACCTGGATTTTACTCCCTAGAGTC
Organism: Pseudotriccus pelzelni; assembly: GCA_035584735.1. Classification (NCBI taxonomy): domain Eukaryota; kingdom Metazoa; phylum Chordata; class Aves; order Passeriformes; family Tyrannidae; genus Pseudotriccus; species Pseudotriccus pelzelni. The sequence goes on along the minus strand of JAWMRA010000036.1, from coordinate 3,948,721 downwards.
CATCCCAGTTCTACCACACACCGTCTTTTCATCCTCCTTACTTAAAAAAGGGCTTTATCATCCAAACTCTGACTACTCTGGACCAGCCCGAAGCCAGAACAGCTGCACTCACTTTCACCTCAGAAGGAAGAGTCACTTGCACACAGTGGTTTTTGTTATGCACACCAAATAAAACCCTTCACAAATGCTGTTTACACAGGAGGATTCACTAACTGGAAGGGCTGCCAGTCTCCCAGACAAACAGGAAAGGCAATTTTTGAGCCACAGTAAGGACTTTAATGGAATTGCAGCAAATCCCTGCCTTCTAGGAATTTAAAGAGCAAGGAAAACAACAGTTTGCCATCATTCATCTTAATACATTGCACTAAATGCCTTGATAATCTACAGAGAGGTTTAAGTATCAGAAAATCTTTCAAGGCAAGGCTTCATGTCCCCAACCAGCTTGACTTGATTCCAGAAGGTATGTGAGGGGTCACTGCTGCCAAGCACATGCAAGCCAAAACTAAGCAATTACCTAAATATCCTTTACATCTCACAGAAAACATCCTTTCCAAGTATGAATCACAAATCTTGATATGCAGAACAGCCTCAGCTTTGCCTCAGCTGTAACTCTTGTGGAGCCACCACAGCAGAGCACTCTCCATGCACGGAATTCTCCATGAAGGCTGCACATTAATTATGGCAGCAATAGGCAACATGCACAGGGTAATTTAATGGATTTGGGAAGTCACTCGTGTTGCAGCAGTTATCACAGAAGTACCTTATTATTACAGACATTGGGCAAGAATTTGTGATGACCAACTGCAAACATCTCATGGTTATAAACTAGATTTTAATCACGAGGTTTCCCCGCCATTTTATTGCCCAAGTTTCAGAAAGTACTGATGATTTTATGGTCGAAGCAAGAACCAGCAACAACTGAGCACTGCAGTTGAACAAAATAATGTTGTAGTGGCTTTTTATTTAGATGAAAAGAGTACAACATTTTACTATTGTAGTTTAGTGGAAATAAAACAATAATAAATTCACTGAGGGCAACAAATATTTCGGGGAAGCCACCTGTGCCCACACTGCCATGTAACAGCAGCTGAACAAAGCAGGTGAAAAAACATTTGATACATCAACTGATGTCTACAACTCTTATTTTACTGTCTTACTCTGGGAGCCAAACATTTTTAAGAGGGATTAACTGATATTTACATGCTTTTAAAATCTGAGTTACATGTCTTTGAAACCCAGTTTAACCGGATTTTAACTCCCTGCCCTTTTTTTGCCTTTTTTGGGATCTCAGATACAGCTGGGTTTGTATTAGAGGTATCATTTACTTTTCATCTCTCAAATTGTGCAGCTGAACAAGCTCCCAATAGGAGATGGACAAGAGACTCTGTATCCATTGGGAGGATGAGCCTTGGATGGAGAAGCAGAGTTACTTTACTGGCTTCAGAAGAGAGACCTTAGAACACCAGAACTCTTACACTGAGATGTACATGGTCACCAGTCTGAAACCTGCAAGGGGGCAAGGAAAAACTCCTGGTGGGACAGCTCATCCAAGCTGGACATCTGAATTTCCTGTGAAGAATGTACTGGCGATTAAGGTATCCTAAGGGAGCAGACTTTGATCCCAGGGATGGACTGAGATCCCAGCAAGGCAGGATGCAGCCCTCCTGCCTCAGTAGCAGACATTATGGCCATTTTTTTCCTGCCAGGAGTTTAGGACATAGATATAAATTAAATTACATAAAAAGCTACACATTCACTTATGGCTTGTTATTGTTGTTTTCTTCCTGTCCAGGGATTTTTCTTCCACCCTACCAGTTGAATTCTGCTGACAGGTGGGAGTCACCTTTGCTGTAAGTACAAGTTTAAAACCATGGAGCTCTACTGCTGTCCCAAAGCTTTTCTGTTGTGGAAGGGGTGAGGCTGTGCCTGTTTTCCACGGAGGAATTACCCGAAATGCTATTCTCCACCGGGCAAAAACCCAAGCACCTTGGCCACCATGAACTAGTACAGCCAGTGAAAAATCAACCAGATCAGAACAGGTCATTTCACTTACCCTGTGACCACAAAACATTTTTGGAAGTTACAGCCAACTAGCAGCTGTTAAAAAAAAGAAAGAAAATGAGTTGTTTACAACTGCTTTTTACTACATCAGCTTGTTTCTTATGCTCTGCCTCAGGGGAGCTGGTCAGAGACGCCAGGAGGGCTCGATGGAGGTGCCTGAAGCCTCGCCCAGCCAAGCCCCGCACAGCTGATGGTCTGCTCCTGATTTACCCCAGGTCAAGGGCACTGCAGACTGGCTCTCTGAAGCACTCAAGGCTGGGAACTAGACCTCACACAAGACCACAGGCTCTTCCATCCTACATTTGAGTTACACGCGACATTCTGGGGCTGTGGTCCAAAAAAACTAAAAGGCCTCTCACACTTAAGAGCTTTGAGCCTTAGAAAATATCAACAATCCAGGCCTTTTTTTGCCATCTTGGTCCCTTTACACAGCCTGGTACACCTGGAGGTTGTTAATTAACAGATTTGTGGAATACCATAGTTTCACAGAACACTTTTGATTTGACCCATGTCAAAACCACCTCGTATGTGACTCTATAGCCTACAGAAATTCAGACAGCTGGCCGATTATGTTCATCAATATTTTCTTTTTAGCCTTTAGAGGCTGCTTAAATGCAAAACAAAAGCTCAAATTAAACTTGAATCCCAGGTTCTTTCCCTTTTGTTTGTGCTGGGCTCCAGAGTGATACCCAACTTGGGGCTCACTTGCTCCACCACAGCTTCATCCCAGCTCCCAGAAACACAGTTAAAGCACAAAGATAAACTGAAGTCTTGTCAGAACAAGGAATTCTACCCTGAAAATAAAGTGGGATGTATGTGTATATAAACCCCCTGAAGTGTCCTGCTCCAAATTTAGTCTCTTCATGTGTATTAATATATACATAATATACACGTGAAGCAGTTTTCCATTTAAAATTGCATTCCCCTAAGTGACAGAGAATAAAAAATCATGTACTAAATTAAAACAATATATTTGCAGACTGAAATACATCCTGCTACACAGTTTGAATCTGCCTTATGCATACATCCAGCTGAGGGGAGCATTTTCCAATGGAGAAGGAATCTACTCCACTGCAAGGATCAGCAATTGCAGCCAATTGTTAACTGTTTTGTGAAGACTATCGGTGCAGGCCTGGGCTTTGTGCTTCCAAAATCACCCTAAAACACCTGTGTTAGGGATCTACAGGTGATTTCTTTTTTCAGTAATTCAGTTACAAGTGTGCAAACCACCCTGTTTTTTCAAACCAGGTAAAAACTTCCACGTGGTGTCACGTTTGTGCATCCTACTCAACTGAATGCCTTAATCTCAAGAGAACAGCTATGCAGAATTCTAAGAGGACTGAATTAACAGCATCAGAAATCCTGTATTTGTACTTTAGAAGTGCCATACAACCATTATAAAACATCACATTATTTTTAAAACAAGCAAGAACTCTACTCCTTTCACAAATGCCATTTATGTCTGCTGAGAGCAGCTCACATTTTGTTTTCATCAACTGTAATGGCACTGAGCAGTAACATTATAACCTATGTGTAAATCAGCCCCTCCAACTCCTACTTTAATGCAGTAGTAAATATGGCTATTTAACAATGTGAAATTGAAGGTAATACACATTTCTGAACCTACACAAAATGAGAAAGAGCTTCATCTATAACCGCCCAGAACATGCACCAGTGGCACTGCTCTCCTTGGGCTGGGATTTGGTACCTAACACTATTTTTTTTCAGAGAGGTGAAAATAAAATCTTCAGTAAAGGTGCTTTCAAGTGTATTTCAGAAAGATGTAAAACCCTGAAACCTGTGCAGCTTATCTGCCAGTATCTTTAAATACATAAGGCCATCTTCTGTTAAAGACAAAATGTCTGAGAGGCTCCCTTTTGCAGGCACTTCGATATTCAGTGACACAAACACTGTATTTCAGGAGCAAAAACTGCTTACCAATATTCAGTTAGTTAAAACCAGGCTGTCCTGTAACCTTACAAACAAGAAATTCATGGCTTTCACACTGCTGTAATGTTTTACCTCCTCTGGCAAAAAGCAAAAACATACACTTTGAAGTTCCTTGCAAATGCAATCCCACAACCAACCTACATTTTGCTGCCCACCAGCAATTGACACTGCTAAGGCCAAGCCAAAACTGTTTTAGTCAAACAAATAGTTGAGATTAGCTGCTGACTTACAGCTAGACAACTTTAGCTTGATACCTAGCACCGAGAAAACAAAAGGCAACAGATCACAGCATGCAGCAAGAGAGCAGAAAAGCATCGAGTGGAACTTGACTCCAAACATACCTCGTGGGCAGGGTCCAAAGTTCTGCAAACTTCCACTTCTCATGAGGGAAATCCAAGTGCAAGCAGATTTTAATCACACACTGTGACTGGTAAAGGGTTAGCTGGGCTGCTGTGACCACTTGTCAGCACAGTACAGGACACAGAGCAGTCATTCCCGAGAAGACAAGGATTGATGTCCCAAGCAGAGATGGAGAAGTGCACATGCGGGGCTGGGCGAGGAGGCACATGCAGCAAGTCTGGGTGACCCTGCCTAGGCACTGACAGCTCTTTCATGAGCAGCCTCTTTTTATTCTCAGAGGTTATTTAAATGCTTTTATAGAAAAAAAAAACCAAACCAACCCACAGCACTGGACTGTGGCAAGCCCAGCACCAGCTCCTGCTCTCAGCAGAGATGGCTCAGCACAAGACCAGAGCACACGGACCGGGCGAGCCAACAGGGACTGCAGGAAGCCATGGAGAGCACCAGGAACATACCTTCTTGTGAACAACGGAGGAACTGGAATTAATGGTGCTCTCGTCACTATGCATCATGACCAGCTCAGGGCTGCTCTCATCCAGGACCTCCTGCATGCTGCTCACACTGCTGCTCTGGCTGCCCGTGCTCACAGACATGCTGGGGATGGAATGGTTGCTGCCCAGACTGTCCATCTTCCTACTCAGGTTTGATCCATGCTCACTGTCCTATAAAACAAGGGGCATCAGTTACAGATACTGCAGGAGATCACCTGCCCAGCACGAGCCTGCAATGCCCAAAGTCTGTTTTAGAGGTGACTCTGCGGACTTCAAGGTCATTATTTTGCCAACCACATTGCCTGGGGCTGCTTGGTTCGTGCAATAATCTATATGGGGCAGGCAGCTTTTGCCTTTTCCCCTGTAATCTCACTGCATCAGGCTTCAAGTCCGTTTTTTCCAAGTATCAGTAAGTCTGGGCATGATAGGAGAGATCCAGGTATACTGTATGACTGGTAGAAGGAGTCTCATAATTAAAAGAAAAAAAAAAATCTGAGTTTGAATTAAAACAATGCTCCAACACATTTCCTGAATCAGAAAATATGTAAGACAGTGAACCCACTGGTTTCCTCTTTGATAAATTTTACATGGTGCTTCACAGGTATAGAGGTTTTAACCTCCATGACCCCAGTAGTCAGCAACTATATTTTGTCAAGCTGAAAACCCCCTGAACCTTGTGTTTTCAGCCAAGATGAAGGTGAATGAAGAATTTTAGCAGCTGACTCAGAAAAGCCTGGATTATTTCAGGGGTTAAAACTTAAGATATAAATAAATAAATATTCGTCGGGTAGGAGATATTTTGGATTTTACAGACAAATTTCAGAAGTTATCGGCCTTTTTTCTTGTTCCATACTCACAGGAGTGCAGTAATCCCAGAGTACGTGCTTAGTCTGGACTGATTTAGTGAATTCATGGAGCCCTTTGTAATTAACTAGTGGCACTGAAGAGGCTTGCAAGGAGTTCACAGTGAGGACAGAGCTCTGAACATCCCTCAGCTCCTGGTCTTAAACAGCCTTGACTCACTAAAATGAACAGCCTGCTGCTGCACCCAGTTTGTCCTGGCCTCCGAAGGGAGCTTGGGGAGAATTACATTGCAAATCAATTAACAGGGAACTCATTTTGTTGGAGACAGACAGAAAGATAAAATTGAGACTTAACAGATTTGCCTTTGATTGTGGGATCATTTTTTAAGCAATCAGCAGATCATTCAGAGCCTGCATGAGAGCACTTAAAATCCAAAATAATACTGGTTTACAGAGAACAAGAGAATGAAAATATTTTCAGGATGCTTATATAAAGTTGCAGGAGAAATAACATAATGAAGCATCTGAGGTGAGGCAGTGGCTGTGTAATTAATGAGTGTTTATGCACGAAGGACAGATGAGACTGCAAATGCAACCTTAACATTGGCTTCCCGGTTTCAACACTTTCCCAATGACCTTAACCTTCCTGTAAGAAAGCATTAGTAGTATTCTGAGTGTTAAAGATTTGTAAGGCTCCTCTTCCACCTCAGAAGGCAGAACGAGGAAGTGTCTTGTGGCATTCACAGCAGAGCAGGTTCTGTAACCAGTTAGGCAGCAACTGAAGCACGTGCTGTTCTCCTTTCACTGCTGAGTTAGTGACACACACGAGCAATAAATACAACCTCCTCCGGTGGGACACAGGCTCAGGGGTCAGATGCAGTGCAGAGCATGCTGTGCACATGCAGAGTGTGAATTCCTGGAGACAGAATGGCTCTTTTCCCTGCCTTTTGAGGAGTGGGGACAGGAGGAACAAGAGATACATCTTCGAGTCAACTTCTGCCACGTGTATCCTGATGAGCTTGGAACTGCTAAACCCCTTCCCTGGCACTTTTCCTGCCACGTCATTCTCCTGACTTCTTGCCGTGCATGGGGAGAGAAACTTGGGAGGTTTCAGGGCACAAGTCTGACAATCCCCCGCTCCCCAGCTGAGCTCCAGGTCTGGAAGCTGGAAGGTCAAAACAGGAGCAGCACTTGGTAGTTTTAATCACAGCAGATGCTGCTCTTGCTCCTTTTGTCCATCTCTATCCCAGGGAAGGAGAGCACTAAGTGCTGGTCCCCCCCTCCTAAACTTCTGACACCCAGGTGCCCATTTCTTAAACCAGAGCTCTAGTTCAGCTTTAAAGGAACATTTGACCTCAAAACCAAAAGTCCCTGAAGATATTCTGAGCTTGGGCACCTCTCTGTGTATTATTACCCCACTACACTGTGGCAAAAGCAATACAGACATCAATTTGTCTGTCAATGTTTTTCAATGAGAACCAGTCATGGATTTATTTATCCAAGGTGCCTGCACCAAGTGACATTAATTTCCATCTAAGCTCATCAACTGAAAAATGACTGGTTTCCTTCTCTACAGTTAAGGTCAATTATCATACATTGATTAAGTGGGTTGTTTATTACAAGATTTAAACTGAAGCTGGGTTTTATGTCTTTAAGCTTTTTTTTCTTTAATATTAAAGAATTTAAAAAAATAAGTCTTACTAATGCAGTGATTTGTTTCTCAGGTCATGATAGGCTTTACAATAAAATTATGGTAATTGAAAAAATATTAACACTGAGTGGTTTTCACTGTGCTGATGAGAAAGAACAGTTTGGGCTGTCGAAGACCCTCCTTCACACAGCCTGGGAACCACTTCTTGCAAAGAACTTTCCTCTGAATGAGTTTCTATCCTAAAGCTTCCAGAAGGCCACCATCGGAAACAAACCCAAAGTTTTAGATGTGCATTTATTGGCAACTTTAGCACTCCGTAAGGGCTACTATGACTCATTATCCTAACCTGCCTCTCTACTGATCCAGATGATATTCCAACAACATTCCTCACCTAGGCTGTGCTGCTTCTGCCATCTTAATGAGAGGAACATCTCGCTTGCCCTAAAACTACTTGTAACAGTGCAACTGGGGTGACAAAACAGAAGTACCTCCTCCTCCTCCTGAGACTCATTCAGAGGGCCATTTCGTGTCTCCTGGAACAGGATTTTCTTCATTTTCCGGTACTGTAGGTTATCCAGCTCCCTCACTGCATCCTTTGTCCTTTGGATGAGGTCTATGAGCACCCTGGGGGGTCGGTCTCGGCGGACAAAGTCATGCTAAATCAAAGGAAATAAAAACCACCTGATGAGACACTGGAATGTCTGACATGAAAACAGGCACACGGCGGCTTTTGAGAGCCCTGAAGTGACAGTTCCCACGCATTGATTCGTCTGTTCATACTCAATAATTGGTAACACCCTTTCTGGAAGCTGGAAACAGACTGAGCTTGGACCTAGGTCAGGTTTTCTGAGCTCTCCAGGCTACACAGTTGGTTTGCCCCTTCCTGAGGGGGTTCAGTCAAAGCAGGTACACGACAGTGCCCCTTCAAACCTCAGAGGCACTTAGGGCTTCAGAAGGAACAAAATGCACAAAGGACAAACAAGGATCAAGCCTGACTCTGCAACACTACCTGCAAACATTTCTCCTGCATCCATCTATTCCAAGTCACACATAATACCAGCAGGAAGGCTGCAAGGTTTATTTATACCTAAAGCGCTTGTAGCCAGAGTTAAAGTAAAATTAGTTTCGTATCAACTCCTGCACAGGTCTTAAGGGCAGACCTAATAAATTCTTTAATGGTATTTAAGTACATGATTAAAGGCTCTTCCCTCATTTATCAGATATGTTCTCCTGAACTGTATAACTGTCAGTACAGTAGGAAAAGCTCCAGCTTTCCCATTTAACTTTGGCTAAAGCAGCCAGCCTGAGTGTACTTGCCAATATTCTATATGGTATCACTACAGCTGGGTCTGTTGCTCAGTAGGTACCCAGGGAGGTGGCCTTAGGGCACAAACATCCTCTGCATGTCTGTAGAAAAATTCACATTCAAAAAACAAAAAAAAAAACCAAAACAAAAAAACTGAGGGGCGGAAAAAAGTTGCTCTCTACTGTGCATTGCAAGTGTCACAAGGGGCTTTTGTCAGAGCCTCAACAGCTCAGGAGGGTCACATTTGCCTGCTTGGCCTCACAGCACTGCTGTGGGCTCAGGTTCTCAAGAGCTAAAACGTCCATCTGGAGCTGGAGTAACCAGCACATGAAACCCCAGTCCTCCTTAAAACAGAAGCCTTCAACAAAAAAGTTGAAAGGATGAGCTAATAATCTTTTAATGATTTGTAAATAAACAAGGGAAGTATCACGCCACAGGCTTATTTCTTGTTTTTAATTGAATTCAAACTGTTGTGCCTTTGAGTTTTGCTAATGGGGACAGCCAGTCATTTCAGTATCCATTTTTTGCTTGTAGTGATGGTGTTTATTTTTGCATCAGAGCTAAAAGTTCTAAACATCATTTTGCACAGAAACAAAATGAATCATTTCTGCTCCTCAATGCAGAAAACCACCATTTACTTCTCTGTGAACAGTAACAATCTGCAGCTTATTAATGAAAAAAAAAAAAGGAGCATATTTTTATCTCATTGTAGATCATTTTTAGAAAGCAGCAATGCATTTGGAATGGTGATCCTGAACTTAAATCCATTCTGTATGTCCACTCAGATATTAAAGTGTGACCACATGGAAAGGGCAGACACACAGGGAAGAAAACCAAACCAAAAGGGTCTTGCATAATGAGAATACAATTGTGAACTGCCTACTTGCATTCTGAACTAAAATGGACTTTGTCTAAATTAAAATGTCTAAATAAAAATAGAGTTGGACTTGATGATCCTGATGAGCCCCTTTCAAGTCAGCATATTTTATGATCCTGTGATTGATTTGTCTAAATTACATATAAAAAATGTAGTCACCCCTCTGCTGGGTATTGTGCACCTCCAAGAAAAGATGGCTGAAAGGATTTAATTTCTGTACTTTCTCCAAACTGCAAGAACAATGCCCAGACCAACAAACCCCAGACTAAAAGAGAGGAAGGGCAGGAACACATTGACTGGAAAAGTGACTACCAGAGCTCAAATCTCCTGGGAATGTCAGACAAGTTGAGAAAAACAGGGGGAAAAAAAAAAATCAAGCTTTTAAAACAAATTCTATAATTTTTTTTAATTTTAGAAGTGAAAAATATCAGTAAGATTTTTTTTTTAATTTAACTGCATTTTAATGTCACTACAGTCATTTGAGGATAGTACATGGAAACTGAGTTAATTTTCAGTTCCCTTTAAGGAAATACACCCATGAAAATTGTCTTTATTCCTGTTTATTGCACACAAGTGAAGATAAAAATATTCTGAGTCTTATAAACTAAGAAGCTTTCGGGAGAGCTCCTGCAGGAGGGAAGCCCTGCTGTGGAAGTCTGAAACCAAATAAAACACTGAATATACATGATTTCAGACTTAGATCTCAGCTCTAATTGTTTGTACGGTTTCCAACCTCAGGTACTCACGAAATCACATCCTTCAATGAACTTAGCCTGTTCCTAGAGAGCAGCAAGGCTGCCAATCCACAGGAATGAATCGTTCCAAAACCCACAACATAAACCTATTAGTTGGTCAGCGTGCTACAAGTAGAACCAGAGAACAAAATGCTGGTTATTTGCCACAGCGTAAGGAAAAAAATAAAATATACCAGGTGCCAAAGAGAACACAAACAGCTCCTTCATCAGCCTTTACCCGCACTGAAGGCACGAGAGTTAAACACTCTCTCTGGTCCAGGCTTAAAGGGAGGACAGGAGTGAGCACAAAGCTGGCTCGGAAACACCCAGAAAAATGCATTTTACTGAGCTGAAAGAGCACCAAGAAGAGCCATAAAACACAAGCTGATGGAAGCCTTAGCACAAAAACCAGCATGGAAAGGCTGTCAGGTGGACACAGAGCAGCAATCGGACCCACTGAATGAAGCAACACACCCGGCAGAGCCAGCAATGCCTCTGCTCAGATAGTCGGGGAAAAGCCGAGTCCTGTTTACCTGGGGTGGAACAGCAGCATGTCATGCAATTGGCACCAGCAACCGGGGGGACAGCAGGACTACTAATCAATTTTAAAGAAAGGCAATACTTAAAAGAAAAAGCTTGACGGAAAAGGGGCTGAACAGGATTTCACACACCTCCCTACCTTCTAACGGAAGGCTGCTCCTGATTTTCCCCAAACACAAAGCCCTTGGAGTTACAAAGAGTTCCTATAATTTCTCAGGTAAACTGAAACCAAATGACTTAAACTGGAACTGATTTATGATTCACTGACAAAACCTTGGCAAACATTACTCCCAGCACAAGTCCCCCTCCCACAGGCTCTTGGCAATTACAGACCTTTACAGGCCCTTTCCAAAATGATTCAGTTATTTTCAAAACAAGTTTAATTAACTGGGTACAGTATAGAAACTGTTAAAGGGACATAAACAACTTCTGGGTTTGGTGGTTTGATTAGGGGAGGAAGTTAGCTTTGGCCTATCCTCTCAGTGCTGCTTTTAGCTGCTAAGTGCAATGCATGAATGTAGGATAAAACAGAAAAAAACCAACACAAAATAAAAGAGGATCAGAACGACTCAAACGGATGATTTACAGCAGAGCAAAAACAACAGCTGAAGTGACCCTGAGATGAGCTCAGCTGGTTAGAGCATGGTGCTAATAACACCAAGGTTGTGGGTTTGATCCCTGTGTGGGCCACTCAGTTAAGAGCTGGACTTGATGATCCTTGTGGGTCCCTTCCAACTCAGAATATTCTGTGAGATCAGGCAGAAAGGTCATTAGAAGATATATATCCAAAAGGTATGAACAGATAAAGAATTAATCATGCTCACATTAGTATTATCAGAGGGAAAAAAGGTTAAGATAACTCCCCTGAACTTCATCTGTGCCTGTCAAAAAACCCCACAAGACAGGATAGCTCAGAGCATTCCATAGAGACCAACCCTGCTCTGGGCAGGAGACAATGGCAGAGAGGTTGCTGAAAATCCCTTCTTCATGCCAGCTGCAGCAAGCGTACCCCCAAGTGTTGCCTACACAGAAAGTATGGGCTGGAATTCACTTTTGCAGCACAGATCTAGCTCACCCAGCTCTGGACCTGTTTGTCCCTGGTAATACTTTTACTAAAAGCATTGTCTTGGGAAAAAAATAAAATAATTAAAAAAAAATCAAGATTAAATCCTTCTATTCCTCTTGGGTTGACAGGTTCTTCCTTCAGCTAAAATCCCTGTTACTCATACTGTTATCCCATGAGGATTGCAAGTTCTCCAACACAAATAACTCCTCACCCAACAGGAGAACTGGTTTGGACAAGACAGTCCACCTCTGCTTTCCTCCAGTAGTTCAAATCTTGAGTGTTAGGTTATAAAGAGAATTGACTGACATAACAGACAAAGTCAGGAAATAATAAACAGCCTAAAATACTTGTCAGAAGACTCCAAATCTCTGTTGATTCAGACAAGAGCAAAAGCAGAGCAAAACCAACCTTTTTTTTTTTTTTGGTAAGGGCAAATATTTGTTCACCATCTTTACAATTATCCTGGTAGACAAACAGATTTTCCCCCAGATTTCTGGAAAAGATTTGATAAATTACCCGTAACAAATCTGTTGATGATGGCCTTTCCTGAGGTATTTTCTGTAAGCAGTAATCAACAAATCCCCTAAAGGAGTCTGTCCTGTAAATAAAAAATAAAAATAAAAGAAAAGTTCTAAATGAAAAAAAGGAAGCTTAGGATGTGCAATATATGCAAACTTATAAGTGCAAAGCAAAAGAAAAATCTTCACTGATTTGTTCTTAAGTTCTAGGGCAGAGAAATTAACTGAATTTTTCACACTGAGTGAGTTGATCCCATCAGGTCTTTCACAGTTAAGGACTGTTGAAACCAAGGTGGACACACAACTATCCCCAACCACAAACCAAAACCAAGCAGGAACTACATGTGCCAGTCACTATTGACAATTTTACTGCAACTACTGAAAACCAGATGACAGTGAAACTATTGGGAAGTCCAGAAACACTCATTACTCTCTGGGAGCTTCCCCCCATGGGTAACACTGCCTCATTAAAGCCTAGCAGTGCCATGCTTAGTTCAGCAATATTTGAGGCTTTATCTGAGGTTGTATCACAAGTGGAAAGAAGAAAACTGGTATTTTAGGTGCCACTGAACTCGCATAAAAGGCACCTCGCTGACTCCCTGTGCCCTCAGAGCCCCAGAGAGCAAACAGGGAACCACAAACACTGACTTTTACGCTCTATTCACAGTTATCTTTACTCTGCTTTGCAAACTCTGCATGGAATATGGGTATCAGTGTCCAGGAAGGAGGCCCACTTCTTCAAATCTTGAAAAACAGATGAAACAGATGATGAAATAAGGACACTGGAGTGGTTTGGATAAAATGATCAGCAATTAAACAATTATGTTGCTTAAATGCCCTGCAGAGAAATGGGGGATCTTCACATCTCTCCAGGAACTTTTGTTTCTTCTGTAGATTCTTGCCAAGCATCACTCCACAGCAACACTCCACTGTTGGGTGCAGGGAGCAGGAAACAGAGCAACCCCTCTGCTCCCACGGAACAACAAAAGCATTCCTGTGTCAGAGCTCAGGCTCTGGAACACGCCTGTAGCGTGGGGAGCGTTTACTGGCCACAAGAGCTCTGATGGCTTTTGGAGCCAGTCACTGAAAAAAATATCCAATTACTCTGTGTTCTGTGCACCCCTCCCCTCTCTTTCTCCACGTTTCAGCTGCACAAAGGCACCAACAATTTTTCTGTCAGGGATCTTTTGCCGCTGGAAACTTTGCTGATGCCGATTCAACGCATCTAAGAATATTTTAACTCCTACAGCATCCACAGCCCCATAATTAACACCTCCACTCACTTGGACTGTAGCACAGCCAAAGTGACAGAAGGGCAAAACTGAGCCAGCCTACACAGGAGCATGACTTGAGAACAGAGGCAAATGACTGCACTGCAACCAACACTTTCCTTGTCAGAGTTTAACCGTGCACAGTATCACGGAGCATTTTCAGGAAAATGAACAACAAAAATAATCTGTTAATTGCTCTCTTACCATTCATTTGATTGTAACGTAGGGGAATCGTTCTGGGCTATGTGATATAAGGCACTCATTGCATTCATGTTGAAAAGTGGAGGCTTCCTCTCAGCTGGAAAGAGAAGAGAAAGGTGTGATAAGGCAGCCTGGAAAGAAAGGAGAAAGACATGGAAGTACAAGCAGGGTATCACTGCTGAATCAGTGGCTCACTGCTGTCACCATCTCTTTTAGGCTAATTGTTTTAATATTCCAGGTAAGATCAGGACACCCACTCCAGAGAAGCTTCTGTTCACTTGGAGAGGGATAATGAAATCCAAAGCTGGCGGGACACAAATCATAAGGAAAAGCTTCCAGTAAATTTTACCTGAATTGCAACATCTCACACCTGACTTCCTATGGTAAAATCAGCTGAAACTAAATACACCTGAGCTCAGGCACAGCAGGTCAGGGCCAGGACATGCTGTATCAATCCCTACAGATCTTTCATGCACTGTTGAAGCATCTGAATTATGGGAAAGAGGGGCTGCCTGCCTCATTTGTCACAGGCAGCACATGCAAGTGGGACAGTTTACCAGATTCACTTGCCAGGTGTGTTACCTCCCTTTAACTAAAATCCCTCCTAGTCCTTGCACTGGGAGGGCACCTGCCTACCAGCCCCTGACCTTTGAGGAGAGATCTCACACAGAAATTGGGAAAGCCTGGTTTTCATCACCACCCAAGGTTAGTCATGCCAGTCAGTGATGCCAAGATTTTTCAGTTCATGTCAGGTCAGAGCAGTCACTTGTCCTTGCCATGCACATGCAGGCAAACCACCACATTTGCTTCTCTTTAAGCACCACTTACTTTCAGCTACACAAGGAATTAAGAAGAAATAAAGAATTAAGAAATAAAGTCAAGTGTTGCCCAACAAGAGATTTCCTCCCACTTCTACCTGACCCTACATTCAGACAGGGAATCGTGCAAAGGCAAGGTCTGAAGGTTAATGAGAAGTTTAATACTTCCCAAAAGGGTAATACTAAAAAAAAGGAAATCCATGAAATCTGTAATATGGTTTTAAGGTTCCTGAGTGAAAAGCTCCACAGAAATTCTGGTACCAAGAGAGTTTTGTCTACGTAGAGTTGCACAGTATTTCTCCTACTGCTGTGAGTTACTCCTTGAAAGGTGGCTGTAACATGGCTGAACTCCATACAAACCAAACCCAGTGGCCATGCAGAAGAAGGGAAGTCTAAAACTTCTGATTTTGGCATTTTTCATATCAAAATACAGAGTGTGTCAGCATGCTGACACATGACATACAACACTTAGTTACCAGTCACCTGTATCATCATCTCCATACTGGAGACAACATTTCTTCCCATTCTGCACATCCCCTCCTTGTTATCTCACATATATTTCTCCTGCTTAAACATTTATTAATAACATTTTCAGTGAACTCACCCTCACAATAAGTTATTGATGTATTGTGTTAAGTATAATCCATCTCAAGACTGTTTCTGAGAATACTCTACTCAGCACATGCAATGCCAATATACAGAATTAAAATGCACTCCAAATCTGCTCTGTATACCTGCCATCACATCCACATCTGCTCCAGGCTGTGTATCATTTGCCCTTTGCAGTGCAAACCCTTCTCTACTCAAGTAAAGAACCTGTCCACAACGGTTCATGGCCCAAACTTTCAGCCGGCATTGAGGATTTTTGTTTCAGAGAGCAGGAATTTAAGAAGAATTGAAAATTAGACACAGGTCCCTTCTGACACACAATCCTTAGGACGCCAGTTCCCTTGACATAACAGCTGGGACAACTTTCTCAGAGTCCAGCTTGGAAAACAGAGATGACAAATGATGGTTTCCTCTCATCCAAGAGTAGAATCCTCTGGTTGATAAGGGAATAACCAAGCACACCGGACTAACATGGAAACACAGCACATCAGTGGCGTGCTCTGGGTTTGCCAGAGTTAAATCTTTAACTGTTAGTGTTTTCCAAGTCAGGCATTTTAAGGAGAAAAAAAAAGGACCCTTATGAAGAATAAGAATCTTCCTTTCTTTCAGGACTTTCTACTACATTGCAGAGAGGGAGTTACTCATCTCGGCTGCCACGCATTTACTCACCTAACTCGATACACGTGATTCCAAGGGACCAGACATCCACCTTCCCGTCGTACTGTCCCTCGTCCATAGCAAGGATCACCTCTGGTGCCATCCTGCCAACCACAGAGCAAAGGGTGGGTTAAGGGACGTGGATGTCACTCCCAGCACATAAAACAAGGGGGGTCCATTTCCTGTTAGTGCAACATGGGAGACCCCCTAATCCCAAAGGCATTGTACCTGCAGGCAGACAGCATGGGCTGGGAGAGCCCTAAATGGGGGGAAAAGGATCCCTTACACTCTCACCAGAGCTGGTAGGCTTCCCATTGGCACACCAGGAGAATTTTCCTGCAGATTTATGCAGCCTGTGGGCATATATGAATGGAACGGGGAAATACGGTGGTCTAGGATAAGGGGATGAGGGGGGAGAAAATGAAGCAGCAGGACCAGCCTGCAAAAAATTCAGCCTCAAACTGTGTTCTTCCAAGACAAACAGGCTTCCTGCCAAACGGCCTCGTTCAGGGCCATGGTGACCTCCCAGCAATTCCTGGGGCCTCTGCCACAAAAATCAGTGGAGCATGGAGATGTGTTGGTCCACTGTGTTAGGAATGCCAAGGAACTCAAGTGACCCTTCAGCAAGTTCCTTCAAAACAGGATTTAAGTAGCTGTGTGACTTGCAGTCTGCATGGCCAGATTAACAGGATTCCCTTTCTCCATGGGGCTGTTTTAGTTCCATTACCTATGGCAGATGTTAATTATTTTAAGCCCATGGCATTGCAACAGTGGAACCATTAACTGGTGCCATTTCCAAGTGCTGCACAGCCTAAAACTCTGCTCATGGACACTGGGGAAGGACTTCCTGAAGACCTGGATGCAGGGATGTTAGAAAAACTTCTTGGTTAGTAAAGTTCTTATGCCAGATATTAATGTGAAATACTGAAAACGGAAGGTAAGTTTTATAAAGGACTGAAGGTACCACGGGTTTTACTCACCAGTAAGGCGTTCCCACAAAAGAGTTGGCAGGGGAGACTATAGATGCAGACCCAAAATCAGCGAGTTTCACTTGACCTGGTTCTGTTAGGAGAATATTTCCAGCTTTAATATCCCTTTAAAAGAAAAAAAAGAGAAAAGAATGTGTGCAAGAAGGAACACCTCAGAAGTACAAGAGAGAGAACACACGGTGTCCCCCTTTGCTGTCACCTTCCCTGTACAACAACCAAGGGGATGGAGCATCTCTCCTATGAGGAAAGGCTGAGAGAATTGGATTTGTTCAGCCTGGAAAAGAGAAGGCTTTGGGGTGACCTAATTACAGCCTTCCAGTACCTGAGGGAGGCTACAAGAAAGATGGAGAGAGGCTATTTGCAAGGGCCTGCAGTGACAGGACAAGAGGAATGGATTCGAACTGACAGAGAGTAGGTTTAACTTGGATATTAAGAAAAAAACTCTTCACAGTGAGGGTGGTGAGGCCCTGGCACAGGTTGCCCAGAGAAGCTGTGGCTGCCCCATCCCCGGAAGTGTCCAAGACCAGGTTGGATGGGGCTTGGAGCAACCTGGGCTAGTGAAAGGTGTGGGTTGGAACAAGGCGAGTTTTAAGGTCCCTCCCAACCCAAACCATTCTGTGATTCGATATGATGATGCAGCAGCCACGTCAAGACATCAGCAATATATCCGCTCGCCTCGTGCCTGCGATTAAACATCAACGACAATCCTCTGCCTCCTGAGCCATCCCCACGGTGACTCGGGACGCGCGGGAGCCCGGGCCTGCAGTGCCGCTCCCTCGCCACCAGGTGTCCCCCCCGCGCCAGCTCCCCGCGCGGGGCCCGACCCCAAAATTCGGTCCTTCCTCCCTCGGCATTGCCTTCACTGTCCCCAGTGCCACAGGACCGGCGCACAGCAGCACGGCACTGCTCCCCACCCAGCCAGGACTGGCTCTCTCGCCTCTCCTTTTCAGACACAAACCCAGAAATCCCTTGATGTTTTGTTATTTTTTCTGGGAGAGCAGATTTGCCTTCCCGCCCCAGGAGTTAAAAGGTGGAATATCCCTTGGATAAAATGCAGGTCTCAGAATCACAGAATAGTTCAGGCTGGAGAGGACCTCCGGAATCACCCAGTCCAACTTCCCTTTTGAAGGCAGGGTCACCTGGAGCAGGTGACACAGGAATGTGTCCAGGTGGGTTTGGAATGTCTCCAGAGAGGGACAGTCCACGCCTTCCCTGGGAAGCTGTTCCAGTGCTCTGCCACCCTCAACATAAAAAAGTTCTTCCTCACATTGAAGTGAAATTTGTGTTTTAGTTTACAGCCATTTCTTCTTGTCCTGTTGCTTGACACCACCAAAAAGAGTCTGGCAACATCCTCTGACCCCCCTTGGAGATATTTCTATGGACTGATGAGATCTCCACTCTCAGTTTTCTCAAGAAGGAGAATAGGAACAACCCACATGGCCCTTCCAGCAGTAAATCCCTTATGGGTGCTCCCAGCACTCTGCAACAGCAAAGGAACTTCCCAGTCGGAAAGAGAAATTACCATTTTGGTGTTGATATGGAACAAAGATGCCAATGGAAAGGTCACATGGAGTAGCTGCTATTCAGCAGGGGAAACTGCTGAATTCACAACACACGTTAGGAAGTCCTATCAAAAAAACCCTAATTCTCAATAGTGTCCATACAGGGAGTCATTTACTATAAATAACAATTCAATGCACTTTGAAAACACGCAAAATACTTCAAAACACGTATTTTATGCTCAAATACCGGCAAATGACTCATCCAAAATAATAATATTCTCATTTTATAAATTGGAATGCATTTAATTTTTTTACTTTGATTTAACCATGTATAGATATGCCCCAAATAATTATTCTAACAAGCAACAAATAATTCGTCTGAAAATCCCTCACTGACTCAGTCTCAGATACACCAATTTTTCGTTTCAAGATTTCCAGTAGACTACAAAGAGCCTTTTAGCCCCATAAATCAGTTTCAAGTTGCTTTATTCTGATGCATTCCCACCCATTAATCCAGTTTTCACCCACTTCACAAGTCCCTGACATATCAGTGGTACCCAAAATTAGACCAAAGAAATAAAATCAAATGAGAACATGCAACACTGGTGACAAATGAGTAAAAAAAAAATCCAAACTCCTGAAAAATACCAGATTATGAAAGACAGATCTAGGAAGTGCCCGTGTAAAATCTTCCTCCGCCTGTGCGCTTTGATTTCTCCTAAAGTGGTTTTATCCCTGACTTACACTTCCATTGCCTGATTTCTGAAAGCATAAAGCTTTACCTTCTTATATGTAAAATATTCTCACAATGTCTAGTCTTAAAAATAGTGTAACATTACACTTTAGTTGGAAAATTTAGGGTGATGTTTTCCTGTTTAGTGCCAACATAGGCGTGTATTCTTTGTTATCAGGCTCTGAAGAGAACTATTGCAACAGGAGAGAATCCAGCACAGGACAGACCCACATTAAACTATTACAACCAAAAAACACACTCCTTAACAGTGAACAGCTTTTATTTATACACCTGCCCTGGCATTAGGAGTACTGACATGTCCATTAGAGAGGATTTTGGTTGGATAATTTTGACCAGAGTTGTTTAAACACACTGAAGCAGATTTGAGACATCAGAAAACAGCAGATGGAAGGGGATCAGCAGCCCCAAGCTCCAGCCTTACCTATGGATCTTACAGTGAGAGTGCAGGTAGGCCAGCCCCTGCAAGGCACCGTGGGTGATGGCAGCGATCTCCACTTCCTGAAGTGGCTTCTTGTGAACTACAGAAAAAAATAAATTAAAAAAAAAAAAATCAAGGAAAAAAAACCAGAAGAAATTAAGCATGGTCTTTTCCTGAGAAAATGTAAGAGAAGGAACCCCACCAAATCTGCTACAAAAAGGTGCCCAAAAGGACCTTCCGTGTATCCCTAAATATGACCAGCGTGTGCTTTGGCTGACTGTATCTTAATGGTATCAAGCTGCCACTTTAGATGGGACTTTGGGAAGAAATCCTTCCCTGTGAGGGTGGGGAGGCCCTGGCACAGGTTGCCCAGACAAGCTGTGGCTGCCCCTGGATCCCTGGAAGTGTCCAAGGACAGCTTGGACAGGGCTTGGAGCAACCTGGGCTAGTGGAAGGTGTTGCTGCCCATGGCAGGGGGTGGAACTGGATGACCTTTAGGTCCCTTCCCACCCAAACCATTCTGTGATCTTACGTACAGAAGGCTTGGCCCCCGAGAAGTAGTAGTTTTTGCAGACTTTGGCTTAGATTCCCTATTTTGACTTAGATTCTCTATTTCTCTGCAGGTGCTCTTCAAGTTTTAAGGTCACATCAGCCTCTTGTTCTATAAAACCATCTGTAATTACTCTTACAAACTACAAGGCAAGGACAAAGGTGATCTCTGCAGGATTTTACTATGGATTTTCAGGAAATAGGCAGTCTGCTTCAGCCAAGAAGGCACAAATTACAGGAACACAGCTATGCACATTTATACCTTCATTTTGCAACACAGACACATGCATGCCAGCTATCTGCAGCACTGGTCTCCTGGGATAGCCTCAGCTTAACCCTTGATGTCCCAAATCCTAGGTACAGAATGGAGCAGGACAGACAGACCACCTCTGCTATCTACAAAACCCCAGTCTGGGAGAAAACAGCCTCCCACCACACTCAGTAGGGGCACTAGCAGAAAGAAAATCAAAGACTATATAAAACTTACCCTCTAGCAAATCAGAAGCTGATCCTAAACAGTACTCCATAACCAACTGCAAGAAAAAAAACCCATCAGGCCTTTAAGTACTTAAGGAGCATTCTGAAATTATAAGAATGTCTTTACAAGTAAGGAAGGGCTGCACATAGAAAACTTAAGTCACAGGGTAACTTTAATGCCCTGGTTAAAAAAGAAATAAAATATTTACTCAAGTAATAGGATTTGTTGCTTTTCTACCAGAAGTTGCAAAATTTTACTTTATTTTAGTACTGTTTCACCACAAAACCAGTACTGGTCTACAGCTACTCAAGTAGGAAATTCAAATCTGACTTTGAGACATGTACATGGAGGACAATGTTGCAGGTTAGTTCTTGCTCTTTATTCTGTGCCTTTTCCTTGAATAATCAATAACAATGTTGCTTCTGGAAGGTGTCCCTGCCCATGGCAAGGGATTGGAACAAGACGATCTTTAAGGTCCCTTCCAATCCAAACCATTCTGTGATTTTGTGATTCTAGAAGTAACAGGGGTAGATACTTCCACACACACAGTTCCATTCAGCTTGAATGGCTGAGAAACAGCCACAGGTACAAATAACACCTGAAGCTGCAAGAAACGCAACCAGTGGTGAACAAAATAAAATCCTGTAAACATTTTAGCAACGTCAAGACATCTTTCACAGTCGTGAAGGTGGTTTAGGCACGGCAGTTTGTGGGTACCAGCTGTAGGGGATGTTCCTTAGTAATTGCTTAGTCTGTATGAACACAGAAACCTGCCTCAGAGAAGCAGGGATTTCTTACAATATTCTAAGTATTTATTTCCTGTGGATTACTTGGAAGCCTCTTCAGGTGAAAGGAACTACTACGGGCAGCATGGGATGAGCGCTGCTGCTTGTATAGGCACTGTCTGTACTGAGTATTTGACTCTGTGCTGCACAATCTCTGCCCAGGCAGGTCTCACTCACCCATGCCGTGTGCTCCTTCAGGTAACAGCCCTTGTACTCTATGGTGTTGGGGTGCTTCAGCTGTTGTAGAAACTTGACTTCTTTGATGATGTCCTGCCATTTCTAATGGGAAAAGAAAAGGCAAAAATTATAAATACATTTCCCTGCTTAATCCTCTACATCCTCTCAATCACCACACACTGTAGGACAGTCTGAGAAGTGACCATAAAACTACCATAAATATGAAGATGGTAAGAGTCTGATCATCAGCTGTGTGGATCCTTATTGCACTGAGATAGCCCCAAGACACATTTAAACACCCTGAGGATTGCAAAAATTATTTTTTACTGCAATACATTTTACTTAAATGCTACTGTTTTACACAGTGGGTCTCAAACCCTGCCCCACGGGACACCAGAAGTGCTACAGAGGGTAGCAATGAGCTGCTCACCTCCTTCTGTAACACAGCATAAAATCACTGACATTTGGGAAACTAACAGGGAAGCAAGAAAAAATGAGTTTAAAACACCCCTGTTTGCTCTTAACAAACAAAACACACCCTGCACTGCATGTCAAAGCACAAGTCCAAAGGAACAGTGGACCCAAGTTCACAGCACCACAACACAAAAATAAGAGGAACAATTAAAAAGCAACAGTTGAAATGAGACTGATTTTCTCACTACAAGGTCTATGCAATTTTAGATTATAGATCCTGAAGAGTGTTTCATGTGAGTTATGCATTTCAGAGAGTTGTGGTTATGGCTCCAATGGCCAGTGTGCTCTTACTGAATTATTACTGAAATTATTTCTGCAACAACCCCATACAGATATTTTGAATCCCCATTCACTTCCTTAAACTGAACTGTTTGTCAAAATTTGCATAAACTCATTTTCCCCTCCACAAAACTTCCCATGGAAGGGAACAGCAGCTCCTGCATGAACATCTGTTCTGCTGGGGTCAAATCAAACCTGCAGCTCATTTCACTGCTCAGATTTATATTATGGCTGCCACAGCTTCTGCAAGAAAAATTGCTTTTAACCATCTTACCTCATTTGTTTGCTTTCCACTGTAGGACATCTTCTTGACTGCCACCACCTCATTAGTGTGGGAATTTGTAGCCTGGAGTAGGGAAAGAAATAGATTGAAAAAAGCTTCATTTTTTCCCCCTCCCCATGGAGTTAGCTGTGCCTGTGGCGAACGTAAGCTTTTTTCTCCTCTATCATATCCTTGCAAGCTCCTACACCTCAGAGATATCTTCCTTGTGATAAGATTTACCAGACAACTATTAGGATACTTTTCCCTGACTTTCCCTCTCCACACCCACTGTTCCTCCCTCAGAGTTACTGCACTTGTTACCTATTGATACACAAACTGAGCAAACATGCAAAATACTTTTACTGCAACTGTAGCAAAACCAGTTTTGGATACACCTTTGGAAAAATGTTCTCCAAAGAAACAAATAGAGAGATGTATCAAAATCTCTCTGATTTCATCCAAAACCTCCATACAACACCGATACTCTTCAATGGCTATTTCAATTCCCAGCTTCAACAAGCTGATTCATTCTGGAATTTTTTTTCAATTAAAAAAGCAATTTCACTGCACCAGATCTCAGTTTTGCCAGGTACATTATGTAGGAGTGACATCAAAATTCTGTACTGACTCAAAATGGTACTTTTCTGCAGCCTGTGTGATGCAAGGATAGAGACTGAAACCTCTGTTTTGGAAAGATCTCGCCTTGCCTTGCCTGGCACTGCCCTCATTTCTGTATGTTAAGGACAAAAAACTTCAAGCTTTTGGTCTTAAAAGAGTTGTTGAAATCTCTGTACCTCCAACCATTTTTGGGACACAAAAATTAGTGACAGTTAAAAGCTTGAACTATAATAGGAGCTAAATGTGGTAAATCCTCCTTTCAACTGCTTTCAAGTAACGTATTAACGAAAGACCTTTCGTGATGCCTGCAGTGACTTCAAAGAAAAATGATGTTGGGTGAGCCAACAGAGCACAGGAATTACTGAAGGGAGGTGACACAGAGTCCTCACAGCACACACTCCTCGAGTGAGATAGAGAAAGCCAAAAACAAGGAACTATGGATAAGGCAAAACCCTTCCCCACCACTCGCCCTCCTGATTCAGCACAGAAAAGATCAAGAGTATTTGACTCAGACAGATGCATTAATGTTGTATTTCTGTCACATTAATTCCAAGTATCTTCACCTGACCATGGTATCTCTCATTCCAGCTGGAATTTGTTGCTGAAGGGCACAATGCCATGTTCCCAGAGCTGGGGGTAAAAGTTCTGGCTGCACCAAGTGCTTGGGATCCTCCTGGCTGAGCCAACTTACAGGGCTGTATGAGCACACTTGATGAACAGCCACCTGCTGAAGCCGTTTTGGCCATATCTGTAGATTATACCTTGAGGAATTATATCATTATCCCTCAAAACACACATGCACTGCTCACCTGACACAACATTTCGAGCTCCTGTCCTGTTCTAGCAACACTTCCACCACTTTACACAGCTCCAAACAGTGAATTGGAGTGCTTAAAATAATTCACGTCAGCTATTCCCAGTTTATGGAGTCACAGATGTAACAAATCTTCTGTAAATACTGTAATCTCTGATATTCAGAAACCCCAATTCCAGTGAATCTGATCTTCTGAGTGGCTGACCACACTACCAAGCAGCTTTAATTTGTCTTTGACTGATTTTTTTTTATACCGATTCAATTTTAGTTTCACTGATGGCAATTTGATTATAATGATTTCCAAACCCAGTATTTTGGATTTGGCTTTGTTTGATACCAACTGTAAAAGCCATTACTCTTCTCACTTCCTGAATTAAATTCTTTTGACTGTATCAATTAATGCCATAAATTATTCCCACTTGAATTCCCATTCCTCTTAGGACTTTCTCTTTGCTCTTGTCATGTAAGAATTTCCTGCTGAAGACATCAGATCTATTAATTTGAAGTTATTTACAAGCATATGAACTCCAAGCGGAGAATCTTGAAATTCCAGGTCTGGCAAATTAATTTCCAACTGTTTAAATTCAGTTTTCAAACAGCACAAAATACCATATACTTGACCTGTATGGTTGGGTGCTCTAATAAGACTACAGTGAACTGCTGTTATAAAGAGCTACTGTAAAGAGCTCAGGAGTGCTCTGGAAACACTTACTTTGAGATGTGTTAACAGAAAACTAAACACACACAAAGCACGAAATGCTCATGGGACGCTTATTTCTTCAAATGCTGAAAACCTCCAAAATGTCACTTCAATTTAACGACTCTTGTTTCCCAAAGAGGAAAGAATCATACTTACAAAGTAAACTGCTCCAAAACTTCCATGTCCGATTTCGTGCAAACCCACGAATATTTCCTCAGGATCATCTTTGTAGAACAGGTCAGCTATTTCTGGGTCCTTTGGCACCCCTTTGCGCATGTTGAAGTGTGTTACGAACTAGTTCGTGCTCTCAATTCCCAATCAATTTCTCCCTTCATCGACAAAGCAGTTTGCAGGCAGCATTCAGCACCTGGTGAGAAAGTTCAGCTTTAATCTGCTTCCTTTCCACATGTCTCTGCTCTGGCTTCTCTGACAGCAAAATAAGAGGAAACACTTTCAGGAGCAATAGGCTCCCCGATCGTTTCCTTCAGCTAATTCTTTTTAATTATTAGTCCCATCTAGATACAGAGATTAAAATGCATTCAGAGGACAACAGGTCTTTATCTCACACAGGAAGCAAGTGCTGCAGTTACAATAAAGTCCACTTGAAGACAAGAGTCCTGTTGCTAAGCAAAACATCCTGTGACAGGAGTTTGTTATTCTTCATGCTGGGCTCCCAATGTGTCACTTCTTAGGCTATAACTGTTGTTCCTCCTACTTTTCTGGGCTGTTTGCTTTGTTTCTCCACTCCCACTTGCCAGCTGGTGCTAGTAGAAAAGTTAGCTGCTATTCCACAGCAACACTTTGCAGCCATGTAATTGTTATTTCTCTATTTATTTACTCAGAGATGCAAGACAGCCTGTGGTGCTGGACTGTGATCGTTTCCAGGACATGGAATTGCTTTTGAAGGATCCTGGACTCCATCACATAAGGCAGATCTTTGCCTCCTGAACATCTCTCCTTAGCATCAGCACATAATTAGACAGCACAGAACTGAGCAGCTACTAAGTGAAGATTTTCAGTATCCATCCCCAAAAGTTTATATACGTGGGAGATAAAAAAAAAGAGACATCCAAACATCAGAAAGTTTCCCATTTTCTATCAAAACATCCTGAAAAATCTATATTGGTTCATTAAATATTGGTGTGCAAAGCAATGATGGAGGATTTCACCCATGTGCTTTTGACTTGTGAAAGCCAGCAGATGATCTGTAGATGAGTCACTTGGAGCAAGTCTCAAAACTACTTTCACGTGTGTAGTTCAGCACCTCCTTTTATTGAGACCACATCTTCTCTGTGCAGGAAGCGTTCAGCCTACCTCATGATATCAACCAATGGTAACATTTTAAAGAGAGACCAGCTGCAACCTAACAATCAGGTAAAATTAAAGACACAAGTAAAAGGTTTTAAGTCTCAGACTGCGAGTGCCATCCGTATGGAACTAAGAAAGCAGGGCAGAATTTTGTGTTGAGGTGCTGAGACAGCCTCCTTGACTCAGGCTCGCTGATGGAGCAGCGAGCACCACAGCCTGTGGTTCATTAGAGGTGCAATTAGAGGAGCCCACCTGTGTAACTGTGGCACCAAACATGCTCTGTGGCTCACATTCCTTTCAGCAGCATCGTCCTGTGCTCCCGGCCCCCCTGACTCTCTTATTCTGCAAAGGAAAACAAACAGCAGCGTTCAGAAAAAGTATTTTAAGTCTTAGACCTTGTTTATACACAAAAATACCACATTCAGTAAAGACCAGTGACTACGAGGCCCTGTTGGACAGCGCAGTTACAGGAACACTGGCTGGGAATGCTAATGGTGCCTCTTTGGGTGAGGATATGCACTTCCTGCGTTCCACATCATTGCAAGATAAAAAAAAAGAACAGGAAAAGGGGTTAAATGCCAAGTTCTTTGGCTTTCATAAGGACTCTTTAGCTTGTAGGGCACAGGCAAAGTGTAGAAATTACCTCTCAGACCACACTTTTTAGATCGCTTATAAAAAGGCCAAAGCTCAGAAAAGCCATGGATGCCCCATCCCTGGAAGTGTCCAAGGCCAGGCTGGATGGGGCCCTGGGCAACCTCATCTAGTGAATGGCTTCCCTGCCCTTGGCAGGAGGGTGGAACGAGATGGTCTTTAAGGTCCCTTCCAACCCAACCCATTCCATGATTCCATGATAAGCTGACAAAGCTGAGTCCATTTCTTCTGTCTGTTTGTTCTACCTGATGACACACAACATTCTTGAGAAAGTCCTGGGGATTAGTAAGTCAAATACTGTTGAACTCCACAGGGAGATTGCGAGCAAGGAAAAGATGGAAAAGGAGGGCAAACTGTGAGACCCATCAGCTGAAATCAAGTCTCAGTTACTCAAGAGTGTCACCCACTCCTGTGGGTGTAGGAGCACCCCCAAAGAGCCACCACTGTCCTCTTAGAGGAGCGGGACACAGGGAGAGCTGGAAATCAGCTTGAACTCATGGAAAATGTTATCATGTGGCTACACCACAGCAGAAATGCTTCCAAGCTAAGCATACTGCAAAAGTTATGTTGCCAAAATCTGAATTCATAGGCACCTGATTTAATGACAAACACACTAACTCATCTTCTCATTTATTAGGGAAAAAAATAAATGAGCAGAAGTCTTCCTGCTAATAGCTACCATTACCAAAAAATGTTATTTTTGTCTGCTGTTCTCACTGCAGGGCAATATTATTAAACAGCTATTTGAAGAGCACCAGAAAAAGGTTCTGCAATGCTTAGTTTAAAAAAAAAATAAAAATCTCTCAAGTATAAACAAAAGCCAGATGAATGAAATGGGTTATTCATTCTCAGCTGACTGGCCTCACCCACAGGTGCTGTATTTACTACAGGCCTGCAGACAGAACAAAGAATGCAGTATTTCAGGTCTGGCATTCTTTAGCCAACAGAAAAATCCATTTGGCTTTAGAACAATAAAAACAAACTGACAGAGAAAGCAATTTATCCATCTCTAGTCAAATCCACTTCTCTGCCGTTAATGAAGCCTGTGCAGCTTTAATATTCAAGGTATTTAAAATGGGGAGCTAAATGTCAATACTTAGAGCTCAGCCTTAAGTAATAATGTCCTTTTCCATTTGGGACAGGCATGTGTAGCAAGGCAAGTAAATCATCTCAGCAGGATCATTATTTTCCAGTAATGATTATCAGAAAAACTTAGGATGGAAAGTGTATCAAGAGTTACTTGAGTCCTGATGATTGAACATGATCACAGAGTGATCCACATGATCCCACAGTGCTGGCAGCACCTCGGGACAAACGCTGAGAACCCTCTGTACAACCACATCACAGCACCAAGTACACAATTCATCCGTGGGACAGCGTAAAACACAACAGATTCACATCCCACCACTTGGAGGTGACCTGACAAGGTCACAGATCCTCAACATCACAACTCTCTACTAGATATGTGAAGACTTAAGTAAAAATGGTTTAAAACATGCAGAGCACTGTGGGAGTTGAGTGCCACTAGTAGAAAATCTCAAGCTCAAGGTAGGTCAGTTTGGGCGGGTTCTTTCCATTACCAAACTACTGAATTAACACAGCAAGAAACAATTTCTCTTAGAAGCCTGATTTCTGCTCTTCATCCTTCCAAAGCAGCATCTGAGGTTCTCATATTCTGCAGACCTCAAATGGAAAAAGCATTAATCACACTGGTGGCGACTTAGGGGAGTGACAAGTGACTCAAGACTTTCAGGATTTGGGAGATCAGCATTTTGTTCAGACAAGCCCTCAAACTGCCTACCCAGAAATTAAAGCTCTCAATCAACAGTTACCAGTGAAAAATCCCTGCCTTGGAGGAAAAACCACTTGTGTCCCACTTCTGAAATCCTGCAAGGGGGCAGAAATGTAGAAGGAATTCTTGAGAGCAAATGCAACACCAGAGATGATGGTCAGAAAAATATTTAAAAGATTCTCTGGGAAAAAAATTCTCTAATGAAAATTACAGAGCACAGTTGGACACATCTATATGGCAGTGTAACATCACAGGCAGAGGAGAGCAACATGACTCTGAAATTCCTTATGGCAAATGCACCTGGCAAGCTGCAGTTTGCCCAGCCCAGCAGTGCCCACAGCAAGAGGGAAACCCTGGAAAACTGCACTGAGAACCACAAGGTGTTCTTGAACCAGTAAAGCAATTCTGCTCAGAGCAGTTTGCTGTACTTGTGCTCTTCTCTCCCTTCAAACCCAAGCTCTGGAATGCAATCCAGCCACAACGAGCCCTCTCCATGGAGTGGGCACTTACTGCCAGAATTTTGGACCCGCTGCCATCTCACCACAGTGTTTCAAGGATTCTCCTTCCTTATGCTAAACACTACAATAACCTGGTGCTTTAAGGGGTTGGGGCATCATCACAGAGTTTCAGGAGATGATGGCAAAGAGCATAGGAAGAGTCAGGGCAGGAAGCAGAGAGTAGGATGATGCTGCTCATGAACAAGGAATGATACACTAGGACTGCTCCGAGAGTGGGCTCTGCATAATGCTGCGACAAGTGACACTTCAGAGCAAACACATATGGGTTTCCAACAGTTTAAGGAAAGCAAAGTTTCCTCAACCCTAGGAAAGCCTCACATTTAAAAAGCATGAATTACCCCTTTTGCACAACGATTCTCTCGCTACCAATTACAATCTCGAGGTGCTGTATTAACAACAACAGAAAACACCTTGACCTGAATATAAAGATAAAAACAAAACACAACTGGAAGTGCCTTTAAGAGGGGCTAAACTATCCACATTTCCAAATAATCCATGGGTCTAAAATGATGTCCATGAATAAGATAAACTTGAGAACTCGAATTCCGTAACTGCTGATGAGGTGTCTTTTCAAAGCACAGGAGCAGAAGAGTTAAGATATTTCCCTCTTTGCCAAGTGCACTGAACAACCAGCAGCCTGCCCAGCATCCTTAGTTCCCTCATCCCCCAGCACATCCAACACACCCAGCACAGCTCCCACACCCTCCAAGCATGCCCATTTCACTCCCATGAAGTACAAATGTGTGGCCTGTAAACACAGCTTGAAATGTGTCTCACAGCACCAAAGGCCCGTTTGAAATGTGTACAGAAATACCCAACATTAATTTTAGTTCCTAGCTACACCAGGGTACTTCCCAAAACAAGGACAAAGTTTTCCACTTCGTGCAGAAAAACAAACTGCAGGAAACAGGGTGGACCAGCAGCAGATTCCACTCAGAGGAGGAGCAACGTGACACAGCTCATGCACCCATTTTTAGACGGGTATTTTGAGGGGAATAAATTCACACCAGAATTCTTTTCCCAAGAATGACGAGTGCAGAGTCGCCTTCCATCATTTCAGTCTGTCCAGTATCTGGAAGCCAACGTAAAGGAGGAAATTGAGATAAATTCAGCTGGTAACACCTGTCCTGAGTGAGAAACCTTTTGATCCCAAAGCAGGTACACTGGCTTTTTGGGAAACACTCTTCCACCTCCCTATTTTAAGCTTCTCAGTGTAATTTTTTTGACTGTAAAAATTGCTTTCCCAGCTAACTTTATGTCATGAACACAGCATACATGTTTTTTCCATGTATATTAGCACCTCACTTATTTTAATGCTTAAACCAGTCATACACATGTCTGGTACAGAAACTCAAAGCTACTTACAAGTTTGCTGATGGTGGATACAAAAAGCACTCGTACTACAGCCTTTGTTTGCTTAAATTAATCACCGATTCCAAGATACTCAGAAAAGATTTCACTCTGCTCCAGAAGCAGCAAGTCCTCTCATGTCCTTTCCACAAATTTCTCCTCTTGCTACAGAACAGAAAGGGAAGGAGCCCAGTGACCTTCGGCAAAGACAAATATTCCTGAGAATTTGCAAACAGTCTGCAGATATCAGGACAGCGTTCCCTGAGGGCACACAGCGGGAGGACCAGGTTCAGGAATCGGGACACAGTCTGCTAGGAAAGCTGGATAACGTGACAGAAGCACAAAAGGAGCTTAGTGATATCATTAACAGCCGAGACTCAAACACACCAGTTCCTCAAACACTACCTCTATTGCTTTGCTTTTCCAAGAAATAACTTCCCAGAACGCTCCAGTCGGTGACACGCGCCATTTTTATTAATACCTGGGCGCAATCACAGCCCTCCACCACCTACAACTTCTAAAAAGGACTGCAAGATTCGGTCTTTGCCCAGTATTCTGCTCAGCAATCCACCTGGAATTCCATCCTAACACTCCACACTTTGATTCAGCATTGTCCAGTGCTCGTGCATCAGGTCATGTGGAGTTCACAGGATTACTCATGCTAATAAAACCCCTGAATCACAACTGTTCTGACTGCACAGTGCCCCTGGGATACGAAATCCAACTAATAACTTGCAGGTCTTATTGTAGATACAGACCTTAACCAAAGCAGCTTTTTTTTCCTGATGAGGAGCAGCAGTTTTTAAGGAAATTTTCTATTTACAACTCCCCTATGACTATTACTGATGTGTCGTAAGACAAAAAGCTTCTTAATAAAAATATAAGACAATAAACTTATTAAAAAAATAAAAATATAAACCCATTGGGGCTCAAAGTCAAGAAAAAAAAAAAAATCAGTTTTAGTCATCGGGAACATTTCAGCAAGTATGAAGTCAAGCCACAGGCCAGGCCTCCCCAAAGGAACAGTCCCAGTTGTGTTCACTAGAATTCCACTGCTTTGCTAAATGTGCATAACCCTGGTTACCCAAAATCATGGGGCATAGCCAGGGCTTTGTTTTAGAAGTCAAACAGCATCTTTCTCCACAGTGGATACATAATGAAAAAGCAAAGCTTCACAGCAAGAGACACGGGGTGCTGCTTCCCAATAGTTTTCCTGTTGCATTTAAAACAATTTAATGAAAATATGCATGCCCTTGTTTTGCTTAAGGGTAATTAACATGTCTTGGACTAGAGCACGCATTTTATCAGAAATCCTAGAATGCATTATTAAGGCTTTTCAGGTTTAGTTAACAAGATTAAAAACTTTCAGTCATGAAGT
Source organism: Pseudotriccus pelzelni (assembly GCA_035584735.1). NCBI lineage: Eukaryota > Metazoa > Chordata > Aves > Passeriformes > Tyrannidae > Pseudotriccus > Pseudotriccus pelzelni. The sequence goes on along the minus strand of JAWMRA010000036.1, from coordinate 3,917,012 downwards.
AAACCTTGTCTAATTAAAAATAAAGGAAAGTAAAAGGCTTCCTGCTCCCAGCAACAACATTTCATAATATTTCATCATGGCACACTTGAAATAATTCAGTCGTACATCTGGAAGAGAGGAAAGATCCATGAATCATTTGAAACCCTGATGTACATAACCCCAAATAGCATCATACAGAGAAATACAAATTTCATCAGATCTTATCATCAAAACATCTCTAAAAAGCATCACATGTGGGTCACGAAATTGAGAAAATTGCCTCCTTATTTTCATCAGATTCTTTTTTTTCTGTAGCATTTTTATCAGGCTCTTCATCATGTTGCTTAAAAGACAGTGAACTGCAGACCATTATAAATTGATGAGTATTATGCTGTGTGCTACTCAGAGGCACAAATAAGTCATTGGATTTGTTTATGAAATGAAAGCCTCAAGAGACACCAGCACACTCAGAGTTTCCTACCTATTAATGTAATGGCTTCCAAAGAGCTGTATCCATTTTGTGGTTTAAAGCTATTTTTGGATACTCTTGTAAAGAGTTTATATTTTGACCATCACATAATCAAGGCAAAAAAAAACCCAAACCCAAAACACAGCAACTGGCTAAGTCTATTCCCAGAGCTTTCCAGACTGTCCAAGGTGATGCTGCCCTGCTCCTGCTCACCTGCATTGCAACTCAGAGTTGTGGCATCCCCACTGGAGACACTAAAACCACATCTCCATCTCAAACTAAGTTTTTCTGAAGTGTAAGAAGTGACTGCTACGACACCTCTGAATACTATACAATTATTTTCAGTTTTGAAATGACTTTTCTTATCGTGACTTGATAAGAAATGACCACTCGATGGCCTGACTTTTGGTTTGTCCCTAAAGTCAGAACTGCAAGGAACCGTTAGATTGAACTAACTAATAATTATGTTAGATTTAACTAACTAATAATTACGCTACTAGACAGTTACCTTGTGCTACACAAGGAAAAGGTGTTTTTTTAGGGGAGGGGCATTTACACATTTACATATGAAATATGTGGTACCATTTGGGGCAAAACGCGAGTTCATTATGTAAGTGCAAGACAATGAACAGAATCCTCTGATGTAACAATGTCCTGGTGTAGCTACATGGATTCTGTCATACCATCAGATGACTTCGAAAAAGGAGGTTTCCATTTAAAAATCCTGGGTTTTCTCCTTTTGCAAGGAAATGTAAATGAGATCCTAACTTTCTAAAAGCTGTATCACAGTATAACTGGCCAAAGGGAGTCATGCAGTGGGTCCTTAGCAAAACATAAGGAAACAGATGCAGGCTGTGTGCATGGAGGAGGAAAGAAAAGACATTCCTTGGTTGCGGAGGGTCAGAGCGTTTCTCACAACAAACCAAACTGTGGGGTTTTTCAATTTTTTTTTAAACTTCTGTTTGAAGAGACAGGGTAAAGTATGTTCATGATTTTAAGGAAATCCACAGTCTTCACTATGAGCTTACTATTTCTTTATAAAACAACCCCCAGCATCTTAATTTGTACAGAAAGCGAGTTGCACAGAGCACTGTGCTGTGTGTTGTTTGTTCTCTCTGTTGACAGGGTTGGGAGGGAAAGGCTTCTCCATCCTGACCTCCTACTGCTGCTGGTTAAAGGAGCAGAGAAAGTCACAGCATTCCACAACATTCCCAACCTGGCATTCCATGATCTGTGATATATGTCCCCCAAGACATCTTAGCCTTCACTGTATTATGCTTCCCCCTTTCTTTGCCCCCTGAATCTCTCCCTACTAAAACTTCTCCTTTTGCAGCCCCTCCTTCCTTCCTGCCTCCTCTGTGCCAGCCAGAGATAACTCTTTAGGAAACAGTTGCCTTTCTGACTGTGCCAGTTTATCGTTTTTGCTCCACCCACCCTTATTGCCTCCGACTCCAGCACATCCAGCTCTCTTGACCTATTTATAGGCACAACTGCAACCATTAACTAAATAACAGGAATTTGTTCCATGTTCCTATTATTAAAAATAGCCACACCTGTTTGATTCAGGTGTCAAAAATCAGGAGTGGAGTTAAACACAAAAAGGCTGGATTTGGAAGAACCCACAAAAACTCAATTTCATGTGGAAATACTACTATTAAAAGACAACAAACTTGGTCTCACACACACCAGCCAAGGAATTATCAGTCACTAATACTACATGACTTAGTCACTGGCTTTCTAAGTTTATTCTTCTATGACCTGTATTTTATGGCTACTAATAAAAGACATGCTTAAGTAGTGAGATATGAATGGCTACTGTCCAAAATGTCATTATTATAATCTAATAATTGTGAACAAGAAAAGAGGGTTTATACTCTTTGCAAAGAACACTGGATGGCTGAAGGTCTGGGAAGAAGGATCATGCGCTGCTTTTATCCAACATCCAGAAAGAACTCAAAGTTGGCTCTACTGGCCATCACATGTGCTTATAAGACACCCCACTCGTGGGTCCCTCTTCTTCAGGATCATTTTAAAAACACCCTTATGACAATGACAACGTTATTTGCACGCAGCAGTTATCACACTCATAAAACACAGAAGCTGCTAAAATTGAGAAACAAACCCTGTTCAGGGTCACCCAAGGAATAACCACAAATAAAACTGAGGTTTCCAGATTAGAAGGAGCTGGGGCAGCAATCCCACTGAACCACCATCTGCTGCTTTTACGCTGATTTTTTGGCTGATTTACCTATCGCGCACATCGACACGGGAAGTTGGTTTTCTGGCTGACTGAACGTTCGTAAAATAAATCACCAGAGAGCTCAAAGATCTGAATAAAAGCAAATAAGGGGAAGAAATTATAAATATATGCAACCTTTCCAGGGTATTCATTTCTGCAATACCTCACCACCCCAGGCAGGAGGGATTTACTCATCAGTGAGTGCCCTCAGCATCACACAAATGCTGTTCAAGAAACTCTTCTCCCTTCAAGCATGTTCACACACATTAGGGGGAAGGGAAAAAGAAAATTAGGAAAGAATAAGAAAGAAAAACCTTAAATCCCCCTGAATTCTGAACTGAAACAAGTATTTTGTTTTAGCAGACAAAAAATTCTCGCTAAGTCTGACTTTATAGCTACCATACAGTGTCATCATTCCCATTACATCAGAATATCCAGCATTCAGACTCTTTAAATAACTGGATAATGGAAAGGTCCAGGTCTGTGATTTCAGCCTTAAGTTTTGTCTTCTAGGGATTTATCAGGTCAGGAAAGGCCCTTAACATTGCTTTAATGCAGATTTTTTGGAGCTTTAACTAAAAAATAAAATACAATTTAAATTAGAACTGGAACAAAAGTTTGCTCCACTGGGCACTGGAATCAGATGTTTAAGATGAACTTGACTCTGTGGGTCAGCTCAAAGACTTCTTCAGGCAAACTCAGTTTTGGTTCCACCAAAGGGAGATGACAGAGGCAGGGAAGAGGAGCAACAGTCAGCTGAATTAGGATATGCCAAGTGGCAGGTACCCATCCCCTCAGCATTCTCTGTGTTCTAATTAGCACTGCTGTCACAAAGAATCAATACACAGTCTTAACTGACATTAATTCTCATTTTAAATAATCTATGCTTCAATTTCATTTCCCCACTTGAAATTCCAAATGCAAGTTTCAGCACCGCACGGTTATGTACAGGCAGACCCTCAGATGAGCTTTAATGCGCTGAGATTTAATATTTCAGAACGTTAAACCCAGAGAGAGAAAAAAAAGAATTATCAGTAAACTCAAACTACTTGGTGCCTTCAAGAAAACAAGGGAGAAAAAAGGGCAAAATAAGGGATGTGACTAATTTTCTCCCCGGCAAAGAAAGTAGAGCCTGTCTCCCAGGACCCTCGTGGGCCCTTTTAGGAAGAGTGGAAGGTAGATCACCATGGCAACAGAGTATTTTATGAGATACTTTAGCGATGCAATATGCTCTGATATGAACATAATCAGAGCAGCAGTGCTCTGCCAACCAACTAGAAAAGCTTTTAGCACAAACAGGGAGTGCATTTCTGTCTGCTGGAATTCCCAATAATGAAAAACGGATGCTGCAAAAGACACCACGGATATCACAGTGAGAGAAATCATGTGCAAAGCTTAAATGAAATTCTCTGGTCACTGGGGCTCCCTGATGGAAACAGCTAAAGATTTACAGAGTCCAGGAAAAGGAAGGTATCAGGAGGGGAGGGTCAAACTTATTAAGGGCTGGCCCAACTTCTGTGCTGAGTACCTAAATCTTAACATCAGATCGTTGCACATCTGCACCAAAAACACCGGGAGACAGCGCTTCGAAGGGGAGCTGTGACAGACACGCCGGCACTTGAGGGCAGGAGGAACAGACAAGAGAAATTCAGGTCAGAGGCATCACTAAAACAAGAAGATATACCAACAAGGACTCCAAAAGAACTACAAGTTAGCAATGCCTCTATTTCTGCCTGAGAGCAGCCGAGGGACTGACAGTTCATGTTGGAATGTGTGTTCAGTGGCTAAGCAGCAACAAAATCCAGCCTTATTGGCAAACACTGCACAGGAAGAACCATTAAGAGGTTGCTCTAAGATACTGGTAGAGTTTTATTTTTGCTCCAATGATAATTTACTATCTTGAATCGCCACCAAAAAAGCCATTTAGTAGTCGGCTATTTTTGAGACAGCCGCTAGAGTGGTGACACAGATTTGTATATACTAAACTTAACACCAAACTGACAAATGTTTTGGTCAGTTATTTTGTAGATACATAAATTTGTAACAGAGATGATAAATCTTTGTTAAAAAAAAATCCCACACAGCCAGATCCACCTCAAGTGGCTCAGACCTGAGAGATCTCAGCAGCAGAACAGGCTGATGAAATGCATTTGGTGCAAAAATAGGGTAACAGACAGCAGTAGTAATATTTTCAGCTACTCGCACACATTGCTGAATTTTAAATTAATTGTAACCACACAGGAAAAAGACCTGGGGGTTGCTGTAGACAGCTCTCTGAAAACATCTGCTCAGTGTGCAGAGGCAGGCAAAAAAACCAGGCAAATGGAATGTTGGGATAAATGCAATGACAGGAGGCTATGCCAAAAGTACAACAGAAATTAAAGATAAAAAATACTGTATTATTCAAATATCCCACATCAGATACATGAGAAAGGCTGCAGAAATAAAGCAGAAAGAGAAATAAAATATTAGATATAGAGAAAGACATCAGCATGAAGGCAAACTGAAGAGAAGGCCAGCTTACACAGGGGATAGATAGGAGGGTAATGGTGCATTTAGGAAATGGGAGAAGAGCATATGGCAAGGCTGTGCTTTCCTCTCCCCTCTGAGCAGAGGTAGAGAATAAATGCAGCCCAAAGTAACAAGTTTCAACTAAAAATACGGCAACTAATTCAGATAGATGGACATAAACATATTTTGTGCTTTTATTCTGGTTTTAGAAACAAAACCTGCTCAATAAATGAATCGATTTTCATACCGAAGGCAAGGCTAAGAACAGAAAGCTCGGGTATAACTGACATTTCCACCTCACTAAGGAGACAACATGGATGCCTGATCCCAGTATCAGGGCAGAATCGCGACTTAACAAGTAGCAAAAATTGTTTTAAGCCACGTTTGTTGTTCCTGGTAAGAAGTTACCTCTGCCAAATATTAGAGATCTATTTGATATGCTACTTCGATGAATTTCAACAATATTGAGAGAGAATAACAGGCTGCAGACAGGAAACACAGCAAGAGTTTTTATTCATTATTTCTGGGACAAGTTTCTAGAGCAGTGGCAAGGAAAGGAAAAGTCACTTTTTCTCTCTTAAGATTTGTTTTCATCCAGCAGACAAATTCCAGTTACACTTTCTAAAGCTCCTTGGAGCTGTCAAACTTATCCCAAGGATGTTCTGGGAATAAGAAGTATCGTTACTGGAGATATTACAACAGTAAAAATATTAAGCAGAAGCACAACACACAAATCAGCATGCCATGGTTCCCATCACCATCCAGGCTGGTTCAGGACTGGCAAACAGATACATTTGACCGTGGCCAAAGCTAAAACAATACAAATATTGCCATTAAGCACCTCAGTGTTCTGCGATTTCCTAATTTCACCTAAACAACTTTCTCACAGCCACTGGAGCAGCCACAGCCTTAATGATTTCCAGACAGAGATGTTCAGGCATCACTTGACCACTTAAAGCTCTGTTTATTTGGACAGATACTGAGATAAAATAGCTCCAAACCAACATGACTGTGTGAGCAAGGCCCTCATTACACAAGTGCTTATTTTCATCCTCTGCAAGGCTGTATTTGCAGGCTAAAAAACAGAGCTCAAGACCACCAGACAAGGCTGGGCATCCTGAATTTTAAGTCTAGACTCCAGAGTTTGATTTTTGACAGAAACTCCCCATTTTCTATTTAAAAATCCTCCACATTATTTTTTTCTACAAACCTTGCCTTGCCAGCAATGGCAAACAAAGCAGGCTTTGAAAACCGTAGTAGAATTTCAGTATCATAAACTTCGATCTCATGCAATTAAGCCATTAAACTTTTCTCACAGAAACCAAAATAGTCTTTTTGCTGAATAAAACGTCTAAAGTTCATTCACTGATATGATCTCAGTGCCCTACTTGTTACCTTTTTAACTGGGCGGGGGGCAGGGGGAAATAAAAAGCCTGAATAGAGATTAAATAAAACATGAGGTTTTTGTCTAAAGACAACTAAGCTTAACTGCCACAGTAAAGCTTTCATCACCAGGACATCTTTGCCAACAGTGTTTTCCCCTGCAGCCAATCTTGTTGGACTTAAGTCAGAAAAAATCAGTCATTTACGTCAGTCTATTCCAGTTCTGCTTTCTATTAAGACAGACTGAAGTCCTTTCCCATCACCAGAGCTGGGTAAACCTCCTGTTTTCCCACATTTCATTCTCCTCTCGGTTCACAGTGTGAATTTCACCTGTTTGGGGATGGATATTCAGTTTACATTCCTCTAAGAAATGTATTTATGTGAGACCGACACCACAGGAATTCATCCTTCACAGCATTAAGGCAAATTCTTCTGAAATAATCCAGCATTTCCCCCCCCAGTAAATTTATAAAAACATCTATGCAACCAGTCCTACCTTGTGATTACAGTTTCCTTTCCACTTAATACATTACTATTAATAACTTAGTCTTTGGGGAAGTATGTCTTGAGGAAGAAGAGCAGGGAAATGAGGTTTCAGTTTTTTGATACCTTTTTTAAACAAGGTTTCAATACATGAGAACAATCTTCTCCTGATAAAGGATATCACACAACTTTCCAGCAGTCCCAGGAGCACCAGACATGCCCACAGGACAAAGGTTTTTCTGCTGGTTGTCGATGTTCTGCATTGCACTGAAGGCATTTGTACAGGGAGATGTCAGTGCTCATTTTTGGATCCATAACAAGTTTATGCACAGGAAGATGTTCAGTTTCCCAGAGAAAGGATCCCCACACTTGACCCTTGAGAGAATATAAATATTATTTTGTTTTGCAGATGAGAGAAATTAAAGTGTTTTGCCTGACAGTTTCAGGACCCTTGTATCAGGCTGAGCCATGCTCACACCACAGAGAAGCTATTTTTTGGGAGGAGTACCTATTTTTAACAAGACCACTCTGTGTTTTTTATATCCTAGAATTGCCTTTAGGTATCTAAAAGAAAGTCCACATGAAGGATTCCGCACACACCCCTGTCAATTCAACACCCCAAATAACAGTAATTCTCTAAAAACCACAAAGAGGATATTTTTTAAGTGTGAGAAGAGACACAAACTTCCTCATCTCAAATGCTGGTACGTCCTTTGCCTTCCCATTCCCTGAAGCCAAACTCTTGCCTGCTCCCCACGCTCTCATCGAAGAGCTTCCCTTTTCATGACATGTTCTGTACAAGAGTCTTAAACATTAATTAAGTCTAACAGTCCTCAGAGATGTTAGCACAGCTATAAAAAGGTTCCTGGATCGAGTGGCTACTGAAGGAACTGGCATCTGATCAAATTTTCAAGAGTTATGCTCCCAGCTTTATGAATAAATCAAGGAATTATCAGTTTTTGAGAGTCTCCGGCACTTCTTTGGTGCCTCATGTACATATTAACAGCCCTATTTTCCAGATTCAGCATCTACGGCATAATGAACCTAAGGGGATACTAGTAGTAAAACTATGAAAGAATCCAATCTCATTTCTAAGAGAGGAATATTTTTAGTCGGACACAACTTCGCAATCGCAGGGCAGCTCAGAAGGCTCATTATTTGGTTCCGGTTAATTTTAAACACAGCCCAGACACCCTGTGAATGAAGTATGTTTTTCTGCAGACTGGGGCATTTTACCACTAATTAAAGAAACGAAAAATTCTAGTATTAACTAATAAATTCCTGATAGTTCGATATTTTAATTCAGGGTCATACCAGCCCAAAATCCTGAAGGAGCTCAGGGGACTTTAGAAAGTCACCTGTATCGGGGTCACTACTGTCTAGAAGCTTCTAATCACTCCTGCCACTAAAAAGAACACCCTAGGCAGGAAAAATGTGGAAAAACTCTCTTCTGGGTCTTCCTAACTAATCCATACCTATTATAAATGCATAGCTAAATCTAATATGACAAGAACAAAGGCCTTAGAAGGACTGTTAGAGTTACCACGAATTTTACATAGTATAACTAAAAATTTCAAAGCAGTTGCCTCCAAGGAGGGGAAGCTGCACTGGACTCTTCCGATCAGCCCTTTTGCATTCAGCAACCACATAGTTTTATGATTTTCCTTCACAATGTTCATAATACTGAAACAAATCAACACTTTCAGAAGTGTAACTACAGGAGAAAACCACCAAATATTTGTATACAAATAACAGACACCACAACCGAGTATTTCAACCCAGCCAAATTTGAGCATTACTAGACTTGAGAAGAGGAAAAAAAAAAAGAGAGCAATAACTAACCATGGAATTTATTTTGAACACAGAGGTTTCAAACCATTTGAAATTATGCTGAGTGAAGACACTGTTGAGAAAAGTCAGCCACACATTTCCCTGATCAGAAACAAACTTTCCCAGAGAACAGGAGGAGCACAGCGAGGTTACAGAGCAAGCCTATACTGTGCTTAAACTCTCCATTAAACATGCATGAAGCCCAACAGAGGAACTGCCTCTCCTCACCTTGCTCTCTAGGGAAGTGCAGCACAGCAAGGTTCAGCTCCAGGCTTCCCCTTTTCCAGGCACAGCAGGGGCAGGGAGGGGTCCCTGCCCCATTTACCCCCCCAGTCGTGGGCTGGGGAACCACCAACGGGGTCTGGCTTTGCAGAGCTGCCTCCTCATCCAAACACAACGCTGCAGTTTTCCACTGAGAGCTGTTGCTGCTCCCTGCACTCCAGCTACAGGAAAAGCCCATTTCTGCAATCGAGGAGGCACCAGTGCCCGCACGATCAGCAGTAGGAAAAGCACTTAAGGACTTAGCCTTTTCCCATGAAAACCTGGAGTGACAACGTAATTCCATCCTTCCTCAGTTATTTCAGAATGTCCCAGAAGGTAAGGCACACGTTGCTCTTTTGGTGATTCTGAATAATAGCATTTCCCCCCAAAATCCGTAGCTGAGAAGCCCAGCTGATATTTTTCTGTTCACTTCCAGATTAGTCCCCAACAGCAGGATAAGCAACCTTCCCAATCTGTGAAGCCCCACATTAAAGTATCTTCACAAGACACACTGGAAAAACAAATACTACACGTCCTGGACAACTGAAGGAGCAAATTCAGGGAATATTCCCCAAGCATGAGGTGGGAGTGTCTTAAAGCTTGTACATAAAGGGGCCAGGTAAGGGCATCCCAGAGCCCTGCACACCAACAGCCTGGCATTGTGCTGCTTCCCAAAGCTTTAAATTTTACCCTCAGCAAGCTAGCCCTGATTTAACTGTAGAAGAGGGCAAGCCTTATGGCTGTCATGGATTTGAAGTGGATCTGGACATGACAGCACTCCACTCACACTCTGAGGTTTCCCAGTGTGCCTCCAGGGAAGATCCATCCCTGCATGGGAATCCAGACCTCCACAGTGGCAGCAAGAGGCACATCAGCTGCTGAAGCAGCAGGTTGGGTTATGGATAATGCTGAAATGAGAATTGATTCTTGGACTCTGCAAGCCAGAGCTGTGTATCTTGCACATTCAGCTTGTAGGAGAGCCACTCCCTTCGATATCCTTCCAACTGTCCCTGTCCTCTCCTCCTCGTCCCTCCTGCCTCTTCCATGGCAGCAGAGCTGTGTTCCAGGCCAGGCACCCCCACCATCTCCAGCCCAGGCAGCTCCTTATCTCAAATTCCCAGTTACAGATGGACATCCCAGCAGGGCACAGTTCCATGACATCTTTAAGCCCATCCTCCTTGTGCTGCTGCACACCCAACATGACCCCACCAAACGTGAACCTACGCCATAACACACACCCTGCAGAGGCCCTTGTGACTCTGCTGGCCGTGGCACAGCCCTCACAGACTCACTTCTGCATCTGGGATCAGCAGTTTCCCAGAAACCCCCCAGCAGCACAGCCCCACTGTCAGCAATACGATCTGCCACTGATAAGGGACTGGAACTGCTTGTGAGTGGCTCAGGAGTCACTTTAAAGACTTAAAAAATAACAATAATAAAAGAAAAGTAAAGAGGGGGAAGGTCTCTTAGACCCTTAAAGTACTAAAACTAGAGTCACTCCCTGGTGACAGCAAGGTAAAAATGAAATTTCAAAGTGGAATCACATTTTCACAGTAGTACTAAAAGACAGAAAGGGAAGAAAGCACCAGGAGTTTTATAAAGACTTGGCTTAAGTGTTCTCATTAAAAAGGAATAAATAGCAGCAGTGTGTAATCATTAAAGTAATCCAATATATTTTTGAGTCCCCAACACTCAATTATATTTATTGAGACTCCAGAACTGCCATACACAGCTTGAGAGCATGTAGCATCTGCTACTTCCAAGATGAGTCACAGGAGGAAATTCCCCTGTATTTTCTAGGAACCAGTTAGGCAGCCAATGATTGAAACAGTGATGTGACTATATATACACCCACACAAATGAGAAGAAATAACTTCTATCAATAAATGTTCATTATATTTAACATACTGACTGCAGATTTCAAATGAGAGATTACAATTAGAAAGATTATTCTGGGAAAACATTCCCCTGTTTAATTTGAATGCAATGTAAATTTTGTCAAAGGTCAGAGGAGATTGGAATAGAAACCAATTCAAATAAATTGCAGGAATTTGAGGACATTTTGAAGGAGGGAAGTAAATATGCAACAAAACTTCAACACCCCACAGCACTTGGCTCCATTTTCAAGTGCTACATCATTAACTGCATAATCACTTACCGCATCTGTCCCTCCCCAAACACATCCACAGCAGCTGCCTCTAGACTGGCCTCAGGACTAAACCCTGAGCCTAAAAGCACCCAGGTCATGTCCACCTCTCACTTTCCCAACACGCAGCCACTCCCTTCTGGAACAGGGGGACTGTGATGTGCAAACTAAATTCACCCGAGTTCCAGGTTTGAGGCTGCTCAGTCGGAACAATTTGGATTTTAAGAGTCAGGTCACATTACCAGATAGTCTCTAATGAGGGAATGCAGCCTCACTGACAGCACAGAACTCATTTTTACTTCAGCAGGTACCCAACAGATGAATTTTTTCCTATGCACAAATTCAAGGTACAAGCCAAACTTTCATGAAATTATTTTATATTGTATTGATCAATTTCAGCATCCACGGTGAAAACAGCTGCAAGGAAACTGGGAGGACGCTGGATTGCTATGAAGATTCATACAGTCCTGGAGCACTGGTTCTGTATTTCAAGCTAAGATGTTTTTAGTTTTGACTTCTAATCTGACAAGGAGAGCTCAAACGTTTGTGTGAGAGTAGCCAACTAATAACCCTTCCAGATAAGGTCTCAGGCTCTAGAATTACTGAACAGCAGCAGTCTCACCTTCAGAGAGTACACGGTGGCCTTCTTGAATTACCAGGACTCTTGATAAAAATCCAGTAGGACGAAAGAGAAATTCCACCTCCCTTTTGAATACCTGGAAGTCACATCCTCATCCATCAAAGGAGTGAGCCTAAAAAATCCACCACAAACCAGCAGCTGGAAGGACGGCTGCTTACACAAGACCACTGACATGGAACAAGATTCACTATTTTTCCCCAGGGAAGTGACTGCAGAGAGAGATACAAGTTTTAAGTTTGAGGACAAAAAACTATTTGATTTTACTGAGAACGAGCCCCAGACTCATGCAGGCTCCCTGTGTAAACCCAGCCTAGTCTTCAGCTCTCTTAGGACAGGGTCTGTAAAGTGTGACACTGCCCATTTATCTGCAATATTTATACTGACAATGAATTTCTCCAAGCATGACCTTAAATATATATTCTCACATAGCTCAGCTAAGTGTGGCATTCCATTTGAATAGTCTGTAGGGCTGGTTGAGTCAATTATAAAAGTTGCTTATTGTGAAATCAGTGGCATAAGCAAGTCCTCTGTATCAGGTGATAAAAGTTGACTGTAAGAACACACACAGCTTTCCCCAACAGGACCCCATTGCCAGCATCAGACATAGCCCAAGACGAATTCTTTTCCCCCCTAGAAACTGAATTTTCTTTAAAAGATCCCCTAGCAGGTTATTTGCAGGTATCACCTGCTGTGACGCAGCTGGATTTTTTTTTTGCAAATATTTATAACACATTAAGGGTTTGTGCCGAAGTACCAGATCACTACAGTTGGTAGTAACAAAGTAAGGGACAGACCAGCACTGCAGCAATCATAGCTGGTTTTAGTTCCGAAGGAGAATATAAATTTCACCCAGTATTTTTTCACTTTTCAGACATATGGCCTTCAATTGCAAAGCCGCATTCCTTCAATACTAAAGCAGAGTCAAAAGACAATCAACACAATCATACAAACATATACAATATCTTGTTTCAAGCGGCAATCAGTGCTACAGAGATGAGATAAAGATATAAAATCGGAATGTTATAACCAAAACTTCTGCGTACGTAGATCCATTCAAATCCCAGGTCCCTCCTGCCTTCCGAAAAACACAAATCCAAATTCCCTGAAGCAATAGGAGAGTGCATAGATAGGCCAGTGCATACAATGTCCAAAACCTGCCCTAACTTATTTTAAGTTATGCTACAGGAAGCACTATTTAAACACAAACCAAACCAGACTTGTCGGAGAGATCTCTGGGAGTCTGAAGAACAACTCACAGGCAGCTGTTCCAGGAAACCTGCTCAGCAAAATGGCCTTTGTCATGTGTCACCTTCCCAGTAAAGTGCCAACTGTATGCCCAGGAGTTTATAATGCAGAGTAATTACAGGCATTATATAAGGTGTGCTTGCAACGCTCCTATTTCCTTCTCCATAAAGATTAAAACTGTGGCTTCTAAGCAGCTTAATTTTTGATGGAGACAAGCACAGTGCTGCTGCTCCCAGGAACTGCATGAACTGATTTTCCAAACCCAAGGAGCTTTAAGAGCCGGCGGTGTTTCCGACCATTAAAGGGCTGCTGGGCACACGAGGTCAGTCGTGGCCAGAAGCTCCAGCCCAGGAACATCTGCAGAACCCGTGCAGTGACCTGGCTGCCCCAGTTTGGCTTTCAGCTGACAGTGCTCACGAAGCACAGCATCCCTGAGGGGCCTTTATGGGATGCAGAAGGAGCTCAGCCTGACACTGTTCTCAGCACAGCTTCGTGCACCCGTAAGACTTGGCTGAAATCACACTCACGGGCATCAGGAATCTTGTGCTGAAGCTCTGCATTCACCAAGTCAGGGTAAAGGGAGGATCCAAAGATTTTACCTGTGCTGGCACTGGATGAATAAGTAGATTTAAAATGCTCTTTGCCACAGAGTATGATTCAACTACCCCATTATACACATGTGGAACGTGTTATAGCTCCAAAATGCCTCTTAAAAAACCAGCAACCCACCCTGAAGCACATCTGCATGAATCCTTCAGTTTAAAACCCCCCAGCTCTCAGCACTGCATCATTCACAGCTTTGGTAAACAGCTGAATGTCAGCACTGGCATTTTTAAATAGTGTTTTAAAAACCATTTCATGTCCATTACTCCTATATAAGAGTTACTTAGGAAGACAGAACCATTCCCACAGCCTATTCAGAATAACACAAACACCCCCCAAATTGCCATGGGGGTATTTATTAACCAACCACTCTCATGTAAAAATATGATCATTAAACTTCACTAAACTTCAGTTTGTGTCTGCAGTGTAAAACAATTCCCAATTCTGAAAGTGAAGTGTCAATATCAAGCTTAAAAATTAATAAATGAGCTGAGCAGTGGAAGCCCCTTCGCTGTGCAAGAGCAGAACACTGGAATGTTTAGTCACCAAAGATGGGCCAATACACAAGAACACCAAAGTACAAGCAGCAAGGTCATTTCACATCTGAATGATTAAAACATTTAACCATTTAATTCATTTATATAATCCCAATAACTTTACAGCTCTTTTCAATCATAAGTTCAACACAAAGACTAAGGGAAAAAAGAATCCAACCCTGAAGCGCAGCATTCCAAGCACGGGCTCCGAGAACATCCTAATCCTCCCATCCTATCACTCATGGCCAGAAGAAACTGCACTTACTGACAAAGTGAGATAAAGTAACAGTCAAAACAAACTGTAAATCTCAAAGGGTAACCCAAGGCAAACACTCAACAAACCTGATAGATTTTAAAGGCTGCACAGAAACCAACGTGGCCTTCGAATGGCTCAGCTGTCTTCCCAAACACGGACACCCAGAGCCCAAGCACTCTAAGGACAAGGAATAAGATGACCAGCATAAAAAGAAACATCCTTCCAAATCAGAGGCACAATTCTGACAGCCAATTAAAGACCTATCATAATTAAAATTAACTGCAGCCCAGCAAGTGTTTTAATACTCAAAAGCTTTTCAAACATACTGCACAGCAGAATTTGGTTTATTTTCTGTATGGTTTGGGATCTGGGTTTAAATCAGTCCCAACACAAGCAGCAGAGCTCCTTAACTACCTGCTCTAAGTTACACACACCTCAGCAGATAAATCTGGCAGCCTTACACATGGGTTCAAGATTTCCATTTGAACCATCAGGGTTTTCTTGATTCAATTCAGTAAATGCATAATTTGACATGTAATTTAAGAGGGAGGATAAAATTTTAAAGCTGCCTCTGAAAACAATGGAATACGCCCAGATTACTATATAAAGATTCTGGAAAAGCAACAAGGAATTTAGACAGTTAGACAAACACCTGCCATGATCAGCCTGAAAATGCCTCTTCACCCTGGAAATGTCTCTTAGCCCTGTCCTTCCTTCTAGAGTGAGTTTATTCAACTAGGTATTGAAAGCATTCCCCATTAGGTCTGTCTTATTTCAGATCAGACACTCTAGATTTCAAAGCAGAAAATGTGAAAGGACCACTAAAAACATTGGCAAAGGCAAACTGAGCCCAACAGGAGCTTGGTGAGTGAAATGATCCTTGGGGAAAGAGCAAGAGCAGCAGATCCTTCAAGATCAACAGAAGTGTTTTGGTAACAGAGGAAAAACATCTAAGATACACCTGATCTGCCAGTAAAAGAAAGCTTCAGATTTTTACAGCCAAACCGAGTCAGTAAGAGACAGTTTAAAGCAGAAGAAAAATGATTTCAAAACTCCATACCCTCGTACACAACTAGGGCAGCATTCCACTGCCATGTGAGCACCACACTGTTTATTAAAGGTTACCATGAGCCATACCTACCTCTGCTCTTTCACTCCCAAAATTACAGCAGGGGCCTTCCCCTGGACACAGAGAGCTCTCCCTTTCCTAAAGGGAACAGCTATTCCTCACAAAGGGCAGAAACACAATTCCTGCAGCTGGCACTGCAGGAAAAGTCCAGACAAAGACCAGGAGACAATTCAGGAATCCCCAGGTAACTAAATCTCTAGTTACCAGAGACTGAAGAATATTCCC
Source organism: Pseudotriccus pelzelni (assembly GCA_035584735.1). Taxonomy (NCBI): domain Eukaryota; kingdom Metazoa; phylum Chordata; class Aves; order Passeriformes; family Tyrannidae; genus Pseudotriccus; species Pseudotriccus pelzelni. The sequence continues at coordinate 3,901,077 of JAWMRA010000036.1, read as the reverse complement.
CGGTGTAAAAACTCTATTCTACTACTGCTTGTGTGGTACTTACTGTGGCAGGAAGAAGGCTTCCATTTATTAAAAACTTCCTTAATTTTCTTTAAGAAAGCTAGAATAAACACTATTAATGCTGCAGCAAATGCACTTGACCTGGGGATTGCTGCATTTTGGTGTCATTTAACAGCACCTAGTATGGGGGGAAGAGGCAGGGAGCCAGGAAAACATGGCTGTGTGCCTTCAGAAAACTTGTTCTTTTTTTTTAACAGTGCAGTTTAAGATCAGCCACCCTGGAGCAGAATGGTCAGAACATTTTCTTCCACGGGTTTTCCGATAGCACACCAAGTGTTTTCAGAGGGCGAATATTTTAGACCAGTGCAGCAAAACAGAGAGATCCCAGGAAGGAAAAGCTCACCCACTGTGGCAAAAATCAGCATAGGAAGGGTGAGTTTATTCATCCATTATGCTGAAGAGCTTAAAATGGAAACATTCTATATGTCTCGCCCCAGGCCAGGAAGAACAACTGAACACATGTGAATCTCTGCTACAGCAAGTGACTGGGAAACACACGGATGGAAACTGCTGCTACCTCTTGCCTCTCCCTCCTACCCATGGGAAAGTCCTCATAAACACACTGCTGCATGGTTTTGCAAGGAAGGAACAACATCAGATCCACTCTTTTTCCTTTTATTAAGCTGGAGAAACACAGAGGATACAGAGGCTGACGGATGAAGTCTCACCCCTCCCTGCAATCCCTACTATGCCAACATCCTCAGCTATGGATGCACAACTGCAAAAGCCAACAGCAGGCAGAGATACCTGTGAAATGCATCACACCAGCTTCTGAGGTTTAAAAAACCTTAGGAGTTTAACGAATAAAGCTAGGAAGAAAAATTTATCTGTTTAGTGCAGTTTGGTATGAAAAAAACCCTTCAAAACAGTAACTAAAATATTAGTTTAATAATTAGTTGATAAAAAGAAAAAAACCTACGAAATTCACATTCACAATGAGGTGGTTTGAAGCTAAAAACACCCAGCCAGCTGCAATTCCCAGCTTATGCAGGCAGGCAGGAGTGCCTCTCTCTCCCCCTCCCCAGGCAGACAGACACACGCTCACTTCCTTCTTCATTGCAACATCAGAAGCTCAACTCGATGCTAACAAGCCACAAAAGTCCTGCCCAAAATTTAAAGTCACGCCCCAGTAATTACATGAAATAAGCTCTAAGTGGTTAAAAAAAAAGAAAAAAAAGAAAAAAAAATCAATTTATTCAGCTTCAATTTTGCTTTTAATTCCAAAATATTTTGACTGTTCATCAAACAGAAAAGCAATTTTCATTGCTGAGGTTTGCTCCCTCCACCCAGATGTCTCATTAGATGATTTTTTTCCAATATCACTGTAGAACATCAGCATGTTCATTTACATTGCTGCTACATCAATAACAGGGATCAAACCCCTGAACATGCAAGCTTTTAAGGAGAACGCTGAGGTGTATTTGACGTTCAGTTTTTGTACATAACACATAGAGGAGGGCAGTGATAGTGGGGGCAGGAAAAAACCCAAAGGTAAGGTAGAATAACGTAAAAGTAGAACTCAACTGTGCAGATGTCCCACACAAAAGCAGCAAAGATGCCTCAAAATCTTTGGAAGGCCCCGGTATAAAAGCCAAGTGTTCTCCCCTCACCTGCCCTAACAGAAAGGCAGCACACAAAGTCTTGAACAATAACACCCCTGCACGTTGCATGCAGCCTTTCCCCTGAGAAGACAGAATAAATCACGTGCCAGTTTATGGAATCAAAATTAAAAAATAACAATTTCTGGTCTCCTGGTGCCGTGACACTAAAAAGACAACAAAAACCCACTTAGCCCAGGAGATGGCTCCAGGTCACAGAGCTTGTATTATCCCCCTCCAGAGGGAACAGTACCTGCAGCCTGGGCAGGGTGTGCCACATCCCCAAACAGGAACCAAAACCTTCCCTATTGCACAGGCACGCAGCTCCCTGACCACCAGTTATCACCAGGCTTTTGCTCCTTGGTGGTTAAATACCCTGTTTTTTCAAAAGCAACCCAACCCAACCACCACAATCCCCCCCCCCCCCGTTGGCCCAATCAGGATAGACCCCAGCTCAGCCATCCCCTAATTCATTAAGAAATGAGCTTTGCATCAGTTTTCTCAGCTGGGGAGGCAGATCCTGCCCGACATCCCCGTGCTACTTATAGTAGTAGCAAACAGTTGTGGTTCTGCGACGTCAGCAGTAGGAAGTTCCTTCTGCCAGGCCCCACCACGAGTAGTAACTCTTCACCTACACAATCTCACCATCTCCTACTCAGCTACTGAGCTGCAGGAATACAAAAGCACAGGATGCAGAGGAGGTTCCACCCAGACCCGTGTTCAGCTTTGCAGGAGTTCTTAATTTATCAATGACACCAATTAAGCATCCCCTTTGTTCAGAGATCATAAGTGTGAAAGTTTTTTTACTTCCTCTCTCCACACCCTCGAGGCTCTTACCCACAACTTCACTGACAGCAGCTGCAAACGCTCTCTGGATGGGGAGGCCCTGCCACCAGGAGCCAAAAGTTCCTTAACTGAGATGTTTTACTCTTTGTGCAGCCACCACAAATTCCCTGGATGGCTTTGGAAGCCAGGTGGGTTTGGCCGTGCTCAGAAACACTTCTGTTGTGCTGCGCTGCCTACCCAAAATAATGATCTTCCTAAAGAAAAACCAAACAAACTTTCTTCATTTGTATTAATGAAGCAGTCTATTTGTAGACAATTAATGTGCATTGGTGCTTTCTTTTCTAACTTTAGACTTGAGTCTTCCCCAAGACAACCCAAATGCTGCTGGACCCAATCAGTGCCCAGGAAACAGAAACTGAAACTCGCTAATTTACTCATTAACTAAAATCAAACAGTGGTATGGGAGGGGTGTTGTTTGGTTTATTTTGTGTTTTGAAGAAAGTTACTCACAGTGTAATTTAGCAGTGCTGCCCCTACTCCCCCGGGGAGCAGTTTGTACCTTCCAGTCCCATCCTCATCCCACCTCTGCTCTCATCTCCAGACCACTGGCTGTGCTGCACATGGTTATTTCAAAGCTGGATCAGCTTCCTAATCTGTACCACCCCCGGTAGCACAAAGCTTTGTGCCAACACAACTCAGTGGGAGAAAGGAGAGATGGAGGAGCAGCTGGTTTCAATTCAGCACTAAAATCAGCTTAAAATTCACTTAATTTACAGACTCCTGATTTAAAATTCACAACCAATCCATTTCCTGCTCCCAGTCCCTGCTCCCCACCTCCTCAAGCCCTGTGTTTCGATAGGAATCCAAGTTTCTTGGTTTTCTTTCAGTCAATATATTCCAAATCTGCCAAGACACAGAAAAAAGCTTATGTGCATAAAAATGAAGAGATGAAACTGCAAAGATAAATAAAAATGTCTGGATTTAGACTACAGTTGTCAAATCTTGACTTTCAAGTGAGTGCATGAATTTTAAGAAAGTTATTAACGTTTAATAAGATACTATTACTAATGACTGACAAGATTATTTAGTTGTGGGGAAAAAAATTATATCTGTCCTTTCCAAAAATGGGGGTTTCTCATTTTCTTGCATAGTTACTTACTACAGTGGTGGGCAGAAGGGATAAAATTCAGACTGACATTTTCTAAACATACTATGAAATTAACTTAAAAAAAAACCAAAACACAAAATGAGCATTCACACCAAAGTTTCACAGATTGTCAAGAGACCTGGGTTTTTAATAGTTGGTTTACACCTTTTAATACCAAGTACTAACATTTCTGCTGCCTAATACGTTTTTTGAGGGCTTTTTTTCATGTTGTTCAATTTACAAAGAGAAAGCATGGCAAATTAAAAGAGTTAGTCAGAGGCACAGGACAAAATTCAGCTGATTATACGGTATTTCTTTTGGCATGAAGGTGCTAAGGGCTCACTAGTGGCAGAATAAGTAATCATCACAATGCTGAACTGCCAAAATTCACTTAGGCTACGGCATGACCTGCATGCAAAACCAGCCGTGAAATGGGAATGAAGTGCTCAAGGCGGACTCAAACATCACTGCATATGCTCCAGTTCTGCTCCAGACCACTCCAGAGCTCTGGAATTGCAGCAGCCTGCATCTACCCGGGGTAATTGCAGGTGAAGGCAGGAACAGCCACTACCAGAGCTTCAGCTATTAAGGCTCCTTAATGAATGGTCTAACAATAACCCAGGCTTAACCAGTTCTCTCATTGCGAGGACCTTAACCATAATAAGCCCCGTGAACATTCCTACATTGTTTTCCAAAGATCTCACAGCACAAGGCTACTAACTGTGCTCTCACAACCTATGAGGCAGGTATTAGTCAGCCTTTTTTTTTTTTCTTTCTCTCATTTAAACACAGATAAAAAAAAAACCTGAGGCAGAAAGCTGGCAAACGACTTCCCTGTGGATCCGCAGCTGACTCGTGGCACACAGAATCCAGATCTTCCAGATTCCAGCCCTGTCATCAGCCAAAAGGCCATCATTATGAGGAAAGAAATTAGTCTGGTCTTATAAATAGCATTTGAATATAAGTCTTGCTGTAATATTTGCAAGGAGTTGACCTTAAACACCAGCAGAGCTGCACTGGTAGCCTGGGGCTCCAAGCACCAGCTTGCGTGGCACTATCCCGGGGTTCCTGTCCCTCTGCATGTCTCCACAGCCTGGATCCAGTACAAACTGTCCAGCAGATCAGACCGCACAATCTCATTTGACCACCTCTGGTTTGAGCTCAACACATCAAAAAGATGTAAGACCGCTCTAAAAACACGAACAGTGTTGTTCTAAAATAGTCAGGTAGCCAGGAACAGGAAAATAAACAAGTCTGAGTCAGCAACTTTCTGCTCCTTTAAGGGATCAAGTCACCACGGTCAGAGTGGCAGAAATCTCTCTGTAACAATCAGCTGGAAACTTGCAAGGTAGAAAATGTCCCCAACACACCTAAAATCGGGAGCACTCAGCCAAGTCAATCGTTTGAATTGCTCTGGCTGCATATCACACATTTACTTGTAATTTCTGCAGCTCTCAAATGCCTAAGTGAGATTTATTTTGATTTATGTCACGTTCATATGGTGCTACAAAGAAGCAGGTCCTTTCCTGCATTAGAGCTTTAATACCTGCAGCAGGTCTAACTCCTGGTCTACATTTCCTGCAGCAAAAACTAAGCCTAAGAGTGATTTTGTAACAAAAAGGCTCTTAGGTCTGATTCTGTAAGTCCAACTTCATTTTAAAGTAGATACTTTGTACACCTTCCAGCCTGCGCATTGGATTTTTAGGTGAGACACAGTGTGCGCGGAACTGAGCCCACCCTTTAATCCTAAGGTTCATCTGCCGGGGCCAAGCAAG
>JAWMRA010000036.1:3869877-3895611 GCA_035584735.1 Pseudotriccus pelzelni | reverse complement strand
TGTCCCTGGCTGGAATCGAACCCAGGCCTCAGCGGTGAAGGTCCTGCAATCTAACCACTAGGCCACCAGGGGCTCCCTACTTTGTAGTAATGCAACCCTATAACACCAAGTTGAAAACTGCACTAGCAGAGTTAAAGCAAACAGAAGAAAAACAAGACTTCGTGTAGTAAAAGAGTAATTCCAGCAGTTACTCATTTATTCTGCGTTTTAGATACCTGCACTGCTCTCTCCCACCCACGTGGGCCATCAGCAAGTGCTGGACACACAACCTCTACAACCACAACAGGAGCTCTGAGTCCAGAGGAAGAGCTGAAAATGGAAAAACTCGTTGTCTCCCGAGGGGATCCTCCACAAAGGAAAGACACCACGGATGAAAAAGCACACAAGGAATTTTGAGAAACAACTGCCCAAGTGGAACAACAAGTTACAACATTTTTGATTTCTATTCCTCACTTCAAGAGCAAACTGTGGTTACAGGCAGGAGAGCCATAAAATCCTCCTATTTTTGGCTGTCTCCTTCCCAAATGACAGAAAACTCCTGGCTATGAAAACATGAGCATCTCACACTGGAGCTAAAGGCTCGTGTCTCTTAAATGCAAAAGCAGCAGAGTCAAAATTCCCTGTGATTCTCCCCAGGATGACCAAATTCCCTGCACTATTATGCATTAAAGCACTGCCAGACTGTGGCACAGCAGATGAGACCTGACTCCCAACAGAGCCTGTTTCCATCCCAGCTCACATTTAGGGCTCAATTATCTTATCTGCTCTGCCACTCGCATACTTTCCAGATAAGAAATGTTTTTCTCCCTCTTCTGAAGAGTTAAAACTGACACCACAGCCAGTGTTAAGATTAAAAACGTTATAAATTAAAATTCATTTAGGCTAATACTTTAAAAAAAAAAAACAAAAACAACAAAACTCCACATACACGTTAAGATTGAGAACTAAAGTTAACTGACAGGCTGTGTAGGTTTTAATAACAGTAGGACATCCTGCAAGTGGAAGGGGATTTTGTCCTCCACTTCAGCTTCCCCACATGGTTTAGGTCAACAATCAGTTCATCTCAAGTTGAGAAACTGCTCAAGAGTTGGGAGGGGGGAGAAAAAAAGCCTGTTTGCCTCTTCCAATCTATGACTAAGAATGAGGCAAGCGAAGGGAGGATCTAAGATCCTGAAGGCGATGGCAACAAGGGGTCATTAGTTAATTCCCTCAACGATGGATACTACTTCCTTTTATTAAATAACAGCGGGTTTTAATGATGTCAAATAGTTTTTGTAACTGTAAAGGACACAGCACACTCAAACTTTACCCGAACCAGGCAAAATAAGCAGAGACACAGAAGAAACACTGAACTGAGAGACTGTCATAAACCAAGTAAGAAATAAATAAGACTGATCTGATTTTATGCCAAAATTTTAAAAGGCTATGAAGGCATATATATTCTTTCATTATGTATCTTTAGCTTAACAAAAGCAGTACCCAGTTTAGGATAAAGTCTGTTTTAACCAGTACTTTAATGTTTACAAATAAATTGAGTCAAGTTTTTCATGAGGAAAAAGACAAACTCAAGCACCATTCTAAGGCTCAAATGAAGGCTCATTGCTGCTTATTGCTTAAATAAGTTTTGAAAAGGCTTAATCAACGTACTTTTATGACCAACTGTTTATTACCTGTACGACTACAGCACCTGGGAGCCTCAGTTAAACTGCAGCAGGACCTACACAGCCAGAGCAGGAGCGATGCCTGCTCTGAAGAGATTGCAATCATCTGCAAGATGAATAGTTAAGAAACGCAGGAGGACAGGAGGAAATAGGTGACTGGAATTTATGTTCTATGTAGCTGCACTTTAGTCCACTTTCCCTTGTGCACTGGAAGGATCAAGGTGTGTGTTTGCTTGCTCTCCCTGCCTCAGAAAAAGAAAGTCCTCCAGAAGTCACATAAAGATCAAAAACAAACAAAAAAAAACCACCACAAAACATGGAAGGAAGGTGTTTTGGGTAGTAAGACTGGAAAAAAACTATCAAATTACACATTTTAATGTGTCTGCTTCCCACCTAAGAGAGAAAGGATTTCACTTTTTTCAAGCTGTCATCCCACAGAGCAGGACTGAACCATAAGAAAATAAACAGGCGCATACACAACTTTTGGAGGAATTCCGTTTCCATTTAAAGGAATACTTTGAAATTACCATCCGACACAGTAGTGCACCCAACACAAACCAGCAGCCAGAGCTGTTTACAAGCTTTCTGCTCAGTGTTAGACTGAAAACCCAAACTCTTTTTGCTGTGTAATAAATCAGTGCTCCGCGTTTAACAATTTTCAGCAGTGCCATATGCTACGTAGTCCCATATGTTCCATTACAGGGAAGAAAAACATCATCTCAACATGAATCATCAGTGACTGTGTTCCTGTAAATCTGGCTTAAACGCTCACAACGTTCAAGGGCAACCCTAAATAAATCTGCTCGGTTTTAGGCCAGATTCTGCGCAACAGAACCACAGATCGCTTATTAAAATTAAGGAAAAATGAGGTTTAACGTCAGGAAGCATCTCTCCAGAAACAGGCTCACTGTGCACAGCATTTGGCACACAGGCATCAATTCCAATCTAATAATGATGTCCTGCTCACAGAATTATGGTAGTATCTGGTAGTTCCAACACTTTTCATCCTAAACTGCTTAATGTCTGTGCAAATACACGCACTGCCAACAGGCTTCGTACCTCTCAGTGCCGTGTTCTGCAGCACAGTGATTCTGGGGAGGAGTTGGTGAGAAGAGTAAAACCCCACACCAGACCCAGGTGTGGGTTTTAGGCTCCAGAGAAATGCAGCTGTCAGTGTACAGTTTACCCAGGATTTTAGGTTAACATCTCCACTCTTCGAGTGGCAATTTCTTAGGTAAGTATACAAACAGCTTTCTCTCTTTTCCTGAAGACAGGGTAACCCACAGCATAAAAGCTGCTTGTCCCGAGGCAAAGTCACGGCACACCAAGGTCATCACCTGCCCTTCTTTTGAGGAATTTCTTGGGCTCTGATATCAGGAAGACAGACTGGAATTAATGCCCCAAACTGTGAGAATGCCCCTATTTTAAAGTATTTAGTAGCCAAGGAGCAAGGCTGTGTAGCTGAAGCAACCAGGTGCTCCCACAGAAGGACTGGTTTCATTAAATCCAAAATAAACCAGAGTCCAGTTTGACCTAATATTCAAGGTGGGGGAAAAGCAGTAATTACATCAACATCAAGCTATTACCTGTTCAAGGGCATAAGTGCTTAGTTCATTAGCAACTCAGACAAACTTGTTTTGTAAGCTCCCTACATTAAATTTGAAATTTCCCTGCTCTTACAAATTAAACTGACAATTCCTGACACAAAGGGAAAGTCCAGTAAGTCAATACAAACGTGAGTATATAAACAAGAAAACATCCAACCTGCTCAAATCCAATGTGTTCTTTGCCACTCACAGTAACAACATTACCCAAAGGCACCAAGTCAACCTAATTTCAGTATTTTCTAATTCATTTGAATAAATCATTTTAAAAAATTAAATAGCAGTACTCCAGGTTTCTTCAATTGGAGACCAAAACCTACTGACCTTTACAAACATGTATTTTTCACACTTCTAACAAGAAGTTAAAAGTGGATTCCCGTGGTTTAGTTTGACAGAATAAGGACAACATGTCACATTAGAAACACTGCCCTTTAATGCTGGAAGTGGGGCTTCATAAAGATTGAGAACCTGCCACAGGACCATGAATAGCCAGGAGGGCACTTGGATTTCCACCATCCTTCAGTAGCTCAGGAGATGGATGACCACACCCAATTAATTTACTTTAATTTCCATTCCAACTTTCCTCCTCATTAATTAGGGGCTGAGGTTCACATAGATGACAGTTCCTGGCACGCAATGCCAACGATGACTTTAAGTGGTGCACACTCTGTGATCAAAATGAAAAGTCACAATCTGTGCTTTACCCATGTAAAAACCAGAGATTTCCTTCTTTTTACCCAAAGGGAACCCTAAATTTAGCAGATCAATACTCTCTAAAACATGTTTCACTCAATAAACTAAAACAAAGCTACCACAGTGATTCCAGCGAACCTCACTGAGCTGCCCCTGGAAGAACTGATGACTGAGCAGGCACCAAGAAATTGCATCATGTTTATTACACAGCACTAAGCCAAAGGCAATCAGATCTTTCTGGTTTAATCAGTGGCCTTCAAATACGGAAGCAGTTTGAAAATAATAACAATAAAAGAAAATACTCTTTGGGGTTCACTTTTTGAATTTTCCCCTACTGGGTAGAAAACCTGAGCATGTACTGAAATATAATCTTATAATAATCTACTTCTTGAATACCTCTGATGCCAAAATGGCACTTTTATTCAAACTCAGTTTGCTTTAAATGCTGTAACTGAATTGCAGAGGAGTCCTGTTAAAGAGTCTGAACTCTGTCTTAAAACAAAAGGCCTGTTTCCTATTTAAAAACAATAACCAACGTATAAATAAAATAAATAACATTTGGTGTTCCAGAACACCTCCTCCCCTGCCATTTCTTTTAACCTGGATGTTGCAGCATTTCACAAGGCTGCAAAACAACCTGGAACAAAAAACCTGTAAATGGAGGAAAGAACTGGTCTGTGTTCCTGGTCCAAGCTCCCTGACCACTGCTCTGCTCCCCAGCAGCCTGGGGCCACTCTGCAAACTCCAGCCCAGCTTCAGGCAAACAGGGTTTTCCCTTTAAGGCAAGACAGCAGATTACTCAGAAGAGACAGAGCCCAGTTTTCCTGAAAGACCCCCACATCCTGCAACATGTTACGAAACACAAATTTAACAGCAAAAGCCTGATGCAAGATACATATTTAGAAGGCACACAAGTAGAAATCTCATTTTTGAAAGCTTTGACTTGCAAAAATCCTTTTTAACTGATAATGATGTAACAAAGCAAAAGGGAAGTACCTACAGAGAATCACTGTAAGTAATACACAAAAATTAAATACATACACAGAATTAGTTTGTAATCTGAAAGCTCTAGTACAGGGAACACGAAAACAATTCAGCTCAAACTCTCTTCAAATCAGATGCCAAAGGAAGTTATGTGATGAGTTAGAGGGTAGATAAATCTGAATTTGACAAATTATACATTAATAGAGATATGAACAGCTCGCAGCCTCATTGTGAGTGCATGAAAGAATTGTCAGGTATTTGTATCAAGTTCAATGTTATATGAGAGTTTGTGAACAGGTATTTACACTTAAAACACACCCTACATTGTTGCTTTACTCCCTGAGAGCTCAGAATTAGCCACTTACCAGAAGTAACTCAGTTTTACAGACATAAACAGAGAAGAACAAGCAGGGAGCATTATCTCTCTCCACAAACAATTCACTATCAATATAGAAATACCAACACGTGTCCTCTGATGCATCTTGTACCGGATTTATTAAACTGATGACCACTGGCAAAATAAGCTGCATCACTCTAAGCATTGCAGCATTCCAAACACTTACTGAAAATACACAAGCAGACCTTGGAGGACAGGCTGGAGCCCACTTATCCTCACCCCACACTAGCACCATGAACCACAGGCAGCAGCTCCATTCCCAGCTAACTTTCAATTGTGCTGCGTTCCAGAGGGGAGGTGAGAAGTGCCCCCATCGAGCCAGAACCCTGAGCTGCTTCCACATCCTTACATGGATCGCTATCCCATAAAAGGTGGGCAATGGGATCCGAAATCCTACAGGACAGAAAGTGGAGCTGAGCACAGCCAGGGTGAGTCCTGCCAGGAGGGAGCCCGGACCAGCACCACCTGTTTTGCTGTTTTTAAACAAACACGGAGCTGCTACTCAACTGTGTGTGGAGCCCAGGCACTCCACACACCTCCAGTGCTGGAGCACAGCCCCAAGGAAAACACCCTGGTTGGGGACAGCAGACCCAGCACCGAGCTGCTCAGCTCTGCTCAGGCTAAGAAAGCAACCAGAAGAAACCTGGCTGCTACCAGGGCTACTCAGTGGCTACTAAAGTTTGGAATTACCACAGTCGTAGGATTAAGGAATTAATTCTACTCACGTTCCTGGGAAGAGGGAGGTGGGAAAGACACGAGGAGATATACATATATATATATATAAAACAAAATTCTGAAGGCTTAGTACTTGCCTAGTGTCCTCCTTCCTTCTCCTTCCCACGCAAACACGAGTGCTGCTCGATGGCATCCAGCACCTACAGCGAACCATTTCTCCGTGTCATTAAAAGGACAGAGACATCTGCTCGCACACACACCAGACCTACGTCATCGCTTCCAACTCCGCTCAAAGCTGACAGGAACGCGGCTCCCTTTTCCCTTCAATTCACCAAGTCACATTCCCGCAGGCAGACGGATCCCGGGGTGATCCCGGCGGACCAGCGCCGTGCCCGGCTCCAGGTGAAGGCGGGCGGCCGCTGTCCCTCCTCTCTCCGCACGCCCACGCTCCCACCGGGGCGTTCCCGTCCGCTCGGGGCTGCTGTCCTGGAGCTCCAACTTCCACAGAGCTCCCGGGGACAGCTCCCGGCACAGCAGAGCCAGAGAGGGAGCGGCTGCCCCCGCTCGCACGGATCCGGCACCTGCCCCCGTCCTAAACCTCCCACCCCGAGCCCAGCCTGACCCCGGTCCTCTCCCTATTCCATCCCCTCCCTGCCCCCGTCCTCTCGCTATCCTGCACCCCCTCCTGCCCCTATCCCGGCTCCTGTCTTGTCCCCATCCTGCCCCCTCTTCTACCCCCATTCTGCCCCTGCCCTAGCCCTGTCCTACCCCCTGTTCTGTCCCCGTCCTGTCCCCCATCCCACCTCTATCCCGCCCTCCATCCTGCTTCCAGCCGGGCTCTCCGGGCGCTCTCCAACCCCCCCAGTCCCGCACTGGGAGCGCGGCAGGAGCTGCCCCAACCCCGACCAGCCCCAGCTGACACTCCCCAGCACACCCGTCACTCCCTGCCCCCCTCCCGCGCCGTGCCCGGCAGTTGAGCGCCCCGCACCGCCTCAGCACCCACAAAGTGGAGGGTTTAGCCCCAAAAAGCGCTGCCAGCCCCCGGCGGGACGCGCCTGTGACCCCTCCGCGCCGTGCCTCACCTGGTGCCGGCCGGCGGCAGCGGGCCACGTCCGCGGGGCCCGGGCGGGGCGGCGGCAGCAGCAGGAGGAGAAGGAGGAGGAGGAGAAGGAGGACGGAGCGTGTCCGCCGGGCCGTGCCCGTCACCGCCGCTTCCTGCCCGGCCCCGCTCGGCGCTCGGCTGCACGGCCTGGCGGGGCAGGCGGGGCAGGGGAGCGGCACCGCCCCGCGGATCGAACCGCCCGGGGGCATCGGCGCTCGATTGATCGGCCTGAGCGGTCCCGCCGGGACCTGAGGGGAAGGGGGGGGACGTTCTGAGGGGAAAAGGGGGGACTGGGGTGTGTAGGGGGGTCAGGGGACGTGTAGGAGGGTCTCAGGGTCTGTAATGGAATCAGGAGTGCATATGGAAGTCTCGGGGTCTCTAGTGGGATCAGGGGGATGTGAGGGTCTCAGGGTCTGTAATGGGATCGGGATCTTTAGTGGGATCAGGGGTGTGTGTGGGAGGGACTTGTGGACCCCCAGTGGTCTCAGGTGTGTGAGGGCAACTGGGCCTCCTGTGGTAGCCTCAGGTGTGCGTGGATGGGGCTGTGGGGGTCAGAGTGGTCCCAGGTGTATGTATGGGGGGTGTCAGGATCTGAAGTGGTCTCAGGTGTGTATGGGGATATCAAAGTCTGTAGGGGGCTCAGGTGTGCGGGGGGTATCAGGGTCTGTAGGGGGCTCAGGTGTGTGAGGGGAACAGTGTTTGGGCAAGGTAAACCTGCTGCAGGTGTTGGGGAGCCAGGACACGGACCATGTGACCTGTGGCAGATCCCAGCAGGAAGAGGTTCCTGGTAACCGAAAAGGATCAGGTGGGACTTTGCAGTAGCCAAAGGCACAAAGGAGAAGGAGCTGTAGCAGGGATGGAGAGCTCTGGATTAGGAATTGCTTGGAGTAGAGGCAGGGAAAGGTGAGGTTATGCTGTTTCTGCCACACTTTGTGGTTACCCCTAGCCTCTGAACCTAGAGACGCTCTCCTTTGTTGTTACAGAGGCTTATTTGAGGGGGGGTGTTAATTATTTTTCTAAATAAAACTGACAGTTCTTTCCCTCTTGGGCTTCTAGAACCATCTTCACAGATCCCTGTGAAACCAGAAGTACAGAAACCTGAGAGCCCTGAATCCCAGGTGAGGGGTGTTGGTGTGTCCTGTGCCTCAAAGGCCAAGGTATAATCGGCTTTTCTCATTGCAGTGGTGCAATTCACACAATAAATGAGTTTCCTGATTATAAAGCTCAGGTTATAACCTTTCTTTCCCTCTGTTTCTTGCAAATAGAAAGAAGGGCACAGCGAGCAAGACTCGTGTGTCAGCTGCTCTGTGAAAAGCTGGTGCTGACCAGGCAGGAGGCAGCAGTCTCTCCTCAAAGTGAGTGTATATAAAACACTGAGTGAGTTGTGATGAGAACAACAGCTCTGATGGAGGCACGAGCCAAGAACAACAGCTTGACAGGCAATTTTACACTTTCCCTGACAGCTCCTTGGGGCGTAGACAGTTAAGTTTCTGCGTTTGTAAGGGAAACATGGCATTCCTTACAGCTGAGCCTCCTCCCTCGGGTTCCCACTGAATGCCTGAGAGATGACAGCAGAGGGTGTCTCCAGAAGGCTCCTATTAAACAGGAGGAATTAGCACGGAGGGAGCAACTTCAAGATCCCAGTCTTGACCACAGAGCAAGCTAAAAAGCGTTGCATCAGCAGCTGTTTGCAGTTTCTTACCCACTGGCTGCACACAGCTCCTGTTCAGGGGGCTCCTGTGCCCTCCTGTTGGTACCTGCGCCCTTCCGGTGTGTGAAGGGCTGTGCTGGGAGGGCAAATCGGCTCCAAACCTCAAGTGCTGAGGCAGGGCAGATTCGACTTGGGGGGGGGCAGCCGTGGTTCAGACACACTTACAGCTAGTCGGGTACCCCCAGCAGCACCAACCAGGCGGGCAGGGGAGCGGGTGAGCTGAGTGCGTGGACAGATGGAACAGATACAGACCGGAAATGGGGAAAACCGGGTGTTTTTAAAGCTCTAAGGGTGCTCTGGTTAGTTCTGAGAAAGGGCTTGAGTCCTGCAGTCCCGTTTCTATTTTTAGCTCTGTGCCTGTACGACTTTGGGAAGTGATTTGAGCAGTTCAAGGCAGGTGTGAGTGGGGAGAGGACAAAAACCCGTGGGCACCAGGCAGCTCATGCGATGTGGCAGCTGCCACCACACCCTTTCCTGTTCGCCCCGTGGCCGCGGGCAGCCCTGCCAGCCGCGCTGCCTGAGTGAGGAGAGGGGCAAAGGAGTGCTTTCCAAGATGCTGATAACCCCCAGCACCCAGCATTCCTTGGAAAAGGAGAGCTAGTGAGCAGCTCTGGTGGTGTGCCTCCACTGGGACAAGTCAAATGCTCCCAAAAGCTCTGGTTGCTGGTCCGGGGTGGTGCTGGCTTTTGGCCGCGCCTCAGCCTGGCTCCTGTTACAGGCAGTGTTGACTTATGGAAAAAGGCACCGGGCATACTTGGCATGGGTGTTCCGAGTTAAAAATTGCCAGTCTGGGCAAACAGACCTTTGGGGTGAGCTGCAGGAGAGCCAAGCGCCTGCACTGCGTTATTGCAGCTCTTGTCAGAACACCAGAGCGTGACCTGGTGCTGCTCTGGGTGCCGAGCGCCTGGTTTGGCGGGTTTGGAGAAGTGCTGCAGGTTTGGGAGCTCAGTCCTTTAGACCAAACCCATTTCCTTCCCCTCGGTGAGGTGTTTGTAGTGCCTCAGTGAGTCAATAAGCTCTGCATGTGAAGAATGTACCTTGCAGCTGAAGGTGAGCCATTAGTGTGGCTGTGCTGGAGGCAGGGAGACTAATTAGTCCTTCCTTTACACTTAAGAGCTGCAGAAATAAGATAGGTGAGATATTTAGCCTCGAATATCCATGTGAGGCATTTTCAGATGGAGTGAGATGCTGGTTTTAATGGTTCCCTCATGTGAATCTCACCACAGGATTTGTGTTCTTGGTCCTTAACTCTATAGCAGTGTCTAGTAATGAGGATAACCTGGACCTGGCAGATGTGGGACATTCCTGATGGATTTGGGTACGTGTTCTAGAAGCTGCTGTTTACTGGCAGGAAGGAACTGGTTCACCTGGGTGAAGGTGAGATCACAGTACTGTGGTGGGGTTTTGCTGTAAGTATGGAGAAACAGGGAAGCAATTTCTGTATTAAACTGTAATAAAGTTCAGGCAAGTACAAAGTGTTCTAAAAAGTCCATTCCTAGCACAGCAAGGTCCAGCTCCTTGCCTGGTGAGGAGCAGCTCTGCTGTGTGTCTATCACAGAATCACAGGATGGGTCAGGTTGGAAGGGACCACAGTGGGTCATCTGGTCCAACCTCCCTACTCAGGCAGGGTCATCCCAGAGCACATGGCACAGGATTGTGTCCAGATGGCTGGAATAACTACGTTGAGGGAGACTCCACACTCTCTCTGGGCAACCTGTTCCTGTGTTCAGTCACCCCCACAGTGAAGAATTTCTTCCTCATGTTCAGGTGGAACTTCATGGGCATCCTGCCCGTTTCTTCTGCCCATTGCTGCCCACCGCCCTCCCTGAGCAGAGTCTGGTCCATCCTCTCATCCCTCCCTGCAGACACTGACAGACATGGATGGGACCCCCTCTCACTTATCTCTTCTTGAGGCTGAGCTGGCCCAGCTCTCAGAATCATGAAGGCTGGAAGAGACCTTTAAGATCACCAAGTCCAACCGTTCACCCAGCAGTGCTACTATAACCCCTAAACCACTACAATCATATCACCCAGCGCCAGGCCCAGAAGCCTCTTGAGCACCTCCAGGGCTGGTGACTCCACCACCTCCGTGAGCAACTTGTTCCAGTGCCTGACCGCCCTAAGGGCGAATTTTTTTTTAAATATCTAACCTAAATCTCCCCTGTCTTAGATTAAGGTCATTTCCTCTGGTCCTCCCACTGCAGGCACGATAGAAAAGACTGTCCCCCACCTCACTACGACCTCCTTTCAGGCAGTTGTAGAGACCCACGACAGCTCCCTCAGCCTCTTCTCCTAACAGAGATGTCCTTCGATCACCTTTCACCCTCCTCCGGGCTCGCTCCAGGACCTCCACGTGTTTCGTCCCGAAGAGCCCAGAATCCTGCAACGCAGGTGGCCAAAAAAGGGAGACGAACCGCGAAAAGCAGGGAGCCGAAACCCTCGACCCTCCGCGGCGCTGGCGGGGCGGGGACTCGAACCCGCGCCCCTCCCTCCGCCCCGCGCTGCGGGGGCGTGGCGGCCCCGGCGCCGCCCGGAAGCGGAAGCGGCGCGGCCGCGTTTCCCGGCGCGGTTGGCGAGGGGCGGCCCCTCCGCCCGCCCCGTCCCGGCCGCTCCCGCAGCCCCCGCGGCCATGAGCGCGGCCGGGCTCGTGTCCGCGCCCCCCGCCGCCCCGCCGGGGCCGCCCGCCCCCGCCATGGCCCCCGCGCCCGACTACTACGAGGAGGAGGAGCTGGAGAGCGCCGAGGAGGAGGACGGCGAGCGCAGCGCCCGGGCCCGCGACTCCGACGAGGGTGGGTGCGGGTTTTGGTGCCCTGGGACCTGCCCCACTACCTGGTGCGGGGTAGTGGGATGGAGGAGGGGACACGCCCAGGCCGGGAGGATGCGGGAGGGTTGGGTGGTTAAAGGCTCCGGAGCAGCGAGAACGCCCGAGGAAAACAAGGACCTGTCGGGTTCCAGGAGTTCCTTGTGGGAGCTGTAGGACAGCCAAGTCCATGGAGGAGGTGGAGGAGAAGAGTCCATGGAGCGGTGGAGTTGTGGTTTTCCGGGTGAGGAGGAGGGAGACGGGAGAGCGCTGAGCAGGGGGGATTGAGTGGGACAGCAGGGGGGAAATAGTGGAGAAATCCAGTGGAGGGATTGAGTGGGGCAGCAGGGGGAAACCTGGAGAAATCCCATGTTAAGTGAGTGGGATAGCAGGGTGAAAGTAGTGGAGAAATCCAGTGTATTGATGGATGGGGCAGCAGGGGGAAAACGGTGGAAAAATCTCGTGTGCTGGTTCTATTTCTGTGGTATGAAGGGGGAAGGAGACAGCCAAGAGAGGAGAAAGTATGGACAGCAGTGAGGGAGTGTGGGAGGATGTGAGAGGGAAGAGGGGGTTGGTAGAGGAGAAGAAATGAAGTAAAACACAAACTACCCAGGGGTGTAGGGTGCATAAAATAACAAATAAGTGGGATAGAGGAAGACCCTTGGACAGTGCCTGTTGCTGTCAGCAGAGCCCTCCATCACCTCTGGTGTGGTCATGGATGGGGTGATCTTAAAGATCCTGACAGTGTTTGGGTCAGTCAGGGATCTCCAAGGCTACACACGACTCAATTGGGTATGGAAGTCCTCTATGGTGACTGAGACATCTTAAGTGCTTATCTTGCTGTTAAAACTTTTTGTTTTATCTTTGGTGTGAGCTTAAACCATTGGTAGGTTTAGAAAAAAATCTGAGAAAGGTTTGATTTAAGGGGCTGGGCCCCCTTCCCTGTGTAGGGAATGTAGGTGTGATTAAGTTTCACAGCTGTACCCTATAAAGCCTGGAGACACTGACCTCTCCTCGGGGAGGAAAACTGACGGATTCTTGGCTACCCATGTGGTTATAAATAGAAGCCTGAAAAAGCTCAGCAGAAAACTAGCAGTCCCACAGTGGTTTAATTTGTTTATGTTACCTGTTTACAGAGTGGAGCTGTTTTTGTGGCAGTGCTGGTGCTCGTTGTTAAATATTGAAGTGCTTCTGAGTGATGTGTAGCTGAGAAGTTCAGGTCACAGCGAGTAACTGTTCTCTTCAGTGAGACCTTTGTGATCAAACCTGAGCAGCTCTGAGTGGGTGGAACTGCAGTGACAAGTTTGTGAGAGATCTTAGAGAGTCTTTCCTGCTCACCTGTGTATGTGGGACCGTTAATGCAGAGCCTGTTGTCTTAAATGGGAAGAAATTCCCAGGCTCTCTGAAGTTGTTTGGACTCGAGGTAAAGCTTCACGGGCAAAGCTCCCAGTTGTAGGAAGGAAATGAGGGGGTTTGTTCCACTCCTGAATTCATCTCTGCAGAGGCCCCTGAGGTTGTGTCTTTGAGGTTAAATTGCCTGAGGTTTGGGGATTTTTTTTTTATTTGCTTGTTTCAGTGTTTTAAAATAATTTACTATTTTTTAATTATTTTTTTTTTAATCTTTAACAAGTTGGTTTTTAACCTAATTTAGACACTGAGGATGCCAGTGAAACCGACCTGGCCAAGCACGACGAGGAGGACTTTGTGGAAATGAAAGAACAGTAAGTAACCCATTCTAATCCAAAGTAAGGTAATATTCTATTTATTTATGGGTTTGGGGATGTTATTTTCAAAAAACTGCAGAGTTTTGAGCCAAGAGTGGGATTTTTAAATGGAATAGCTCATAAGACCACTTACTTATATTTCTCAGTTACTTTCTCTGGTCTATATATATTCAAGGAATTAAGTGCTGCTGCTGTTTTGACTAAAGGAATAGTTATGAGTTTTGAGTTTTGCTGCAAATGGCTCCCGCTGCTTTAAATAAAACAAAGGGTCTGCTTTATATAAGCTAAGGAAAAGCGAAATGACTGTCGAAATCCCTTAAACAATGGAATGCTAGTCCTGTCCCAGAAATGGGCGTTTTGGAGGCTGGAAGTAGTTTCCTGTGATGTTCAGGAGTAGTTGCAGTGTTTTGAGTTCTTGTTTGCTGGCAGTGATGTGTTTTTATACAGGTCAGGAAGGCTTGGTCTGTGTTAAACCACAGATAGGTGGTAAAGGAAATATAGGTTTGCAACAGAACCAGGAGTAGACTTTGTGTTTTTTAATAATGTCAAAATCTGTGTGAGGAGATGCCTTGTGTTGCATGTAGGGGGCTAATACACAGATAGTAAGACATGGCAGAGTGTTTGTGGATCTAAATGCCACTTTAGATATTAACATTAATAAATATTTATTCTATTTTATTGTGAATTGCTCCCAAAATATTTGCTTTGGGTGCATTGTAAAACCAACGGGGTGGCAGAGGTTGTGTTTTTTTTTTTTTGTTTTTTTTTTTTGACAGAATGAAAACTTTTCATTTGGATAAAATTCTTTTAATTTGTCATCCATTTTTTTCCTGAAGTTCTGAAAAGTTTTTAATTCTGTGTCAACATGATGTAACCTAAAGAGATGGTGGAATAAACTCTGTATGCTTGGTTTTCAAAGTAAAGTTTCATGCTGATTGTCTTTGCAGGATGTATCAGGACAAACTGGCATCTCTGAAGAGGCAGTTACAGCAATTGCAGGAAGGTAAGCTTTGAAGGGGGACTTTTTTTTATTCCTAGACAATTTTCAGCAGTTTTCAAATGTCGTGGAAGGATGGGGATACTGAAAGATGTAAGCTGCATCCTTCACTGCAGGTTGTCTCTCAGCTGTGCTGCTGAGTGAAAAATGTCAGCCACTTCGATCCTTTTTCCCTCTAAACACTTATGGTTAATCCTCAGTGTGCTAAAGCATTTCTTAAAAGTAGTAATCCACTTTCTGAAGAAGCAGGGAATATGCTTTTCCAAATTAGCAAGCTAGAACTGTAATTTTCTGATCTCGGATGTTAGTGTTTGTGCTTCAAGTTGTGTGTGGCTCCTTGAGAAAATTTAATACTTGGGGGGAAAAAAAATCAGTGGGAGTCTACAGTTTATTTCCACTCCAGGTACTCTTCAGGAATACCAGAAGAGAATGAAGAAGTTGGACCAGCAGTACAAAGAAAGAGTACGAAATGCAGGTAAGTGGAATTTCTCTATAAGACACTGCATCCAACTTAAATTTATGGTTTTTAAAACACCTGAAGAAAAAAATTGGTAATTCTGTGCTCTAAAGGAAAGGAACCTGCTGGAGCCAAGGGTTCTTCTGCTTCTAAGAGTGTAGTGGATACAGTGTAGATTGCTTCAGATTCCACCAAGCGTGACAAGATCTATCCTGATTATTTTTTTCCCCCCTCACCAACATTGTATTATGACTGATACTAAACACTGATAAACAGTTTTAGTCTTCATTTGTGTGAAACAGCACAAGTAAAAGAGGTTATTTAATTTTTGTCAGCCTCCCGCCTTGGCTTGTTGTTTTGTGCCACTTGTTGAAGGTGTTGGGTGCACCGCTCCCTTCTGTTTGCAGGACTGGAATTTAGGAGCACATGCTTTCCCAGGGAGCTGTTTTGTGCTCTAGAACAATGAGTACAGGGAGTTTGCTGCTGGAACTGTTGCTCTGTGTAGCTGGGACGTGGAATGGGCTGCCTGTGCTTTGTGTTCTGGTCAGTTCCAGGAGCAGAGGCCCAAGTTCATTTTTACAGTGCCCAGCTCTCACCCTTCTGGGTGGCCTTTATTGTGTTACTGCAGAGGAATGGCTTGGAAATCAGGTCCCTTTCCTTGCCCTCCCTCTTTCTTGTTCTCCTCCTAGGAGGTTCTTAATCTTGGATTCTGAAGCAGGGCCTTTTTTAGAAACCGTTAGGTGGGAATAGGAATTGTAGCTGTTCCTCCTTTAGAGAAGTTGGATGAATCCTGTAGTGCCTGGGCTATTAATCTGGGAAATACAGGAGAGAGGCAGTGGCAGCTGTATGATGGCCAACACACTCTGACCTTTGGGTAGTGTGAATTCTGTCTTTCTAAAAGTGCTTGGGATGATACAGGATTCTCTTGAATGATTTAAGAGATTTGAACTGCTTCTCGTTAGCAGGAATTTGTGTCCTGAGATGAATTTCGCGTGCACTAGAGCTGCATCCTGGCAATACTGGGTTGTTTTGATCAAAATCAAGACTAAGTGCAAGCTGGTATTTCTGGCTGGCCAAGGCCAGTGCTGCAGCAGCTTGTTTCTTCCACAGGAGGGCAGGTGGTGATAACTTTCAGTTTTGTGATTTAAAAATCCAGCTGCTTCTGTGCTCAATGGTTAGAGCTCTTTGCAAACAAAAGGTTTGATTTTTATTGGGCCATTACTGTCTTTGGTATTTATTTTAGTGATTTTCTTTTCAAAATCATGTTTAAAAAAGCCCAGCAGTACAGTGTTGCTACTACAGTCTTCTCCAAAACATATTTGAAGCTTGTGATCTTTACAGGAGTTTTTACCGTTTCAGGTACTACCAAATCTTAATATGCTGGTGAAATACGGTGACTTGAAGGCTAATCAGGTGCCTTAGTTTGTTTTTGTTGCCACTCTCTTGAGTAAAAAGTGTTTTGGCCATTATGTCATTTAGGAAATGCAAGAAGGCTCCCATCCTGCTTAATTTCAAGTTGTTAGAGACGGCACAAACATCAGTAGCAGGGCTATTTCACACCCTCAAATCCCCTCACCTCATCCATAGGTCTGACTTGAACTAATCATTGCCATGTGTTGGCACTTAACCTTCAGTGCTACACAACAATTCCCTTGTTTTCTCAGGCATAAGGAGTGTGAAATCGCACCTATGCGTTGAGTAGATCAGTCTTCTGACAGCTGCAGGATAACCAGTCTTTGCTGAAATTCATGCAGGTGGTTGAAACTGTGAATATTTAGTTGCATGTTCCAAGCTCCTATCTGGGAAGTTTCTATCTAGTCTTAATTGATTGCAATTTAATAGGGAGAAAGAGGGACTACCTCCTTAGTACTGCTGAGATGAGTAGCCAGAGGGAATATTATGGGATACTGCTGTGCAAGCTTTTCAGTCTGCAAATAACTTGCATTAATAGTGTATTTTTGTGAATTTTTTCATGGTTACTTTCTTTTCAGCGTAAAACTGAAAAGTGAGAGTAGAGGTGGGATGAGTACACACACTGTTTGGTTCACTGCTGTCTTGGCTGCAATATTCAATGGCTTAAAATGTTAAGGAAGTAATTTTGTTCATATTTGAAGATAATAAAGTAAGTCTTTCTTGCATTTCAGAACTGTTCCTGCAGCTGGAAGTAAGTACTCTTAATTTATTCATATATATAGGTGGTAGAGGTGTAAACCTTGTTTCATCAACCAGTACTTGGGCTTGTTTTCCCAGGAGGCTTAAAGAAATTTTCTTCCTCTATCTGGCTTTGTTACACTTGAGTTGTAGTACAGCCTAGTGCTGGTATTACTTCAAGTAACTTCTGCACTTTGTTGTTAAAGTAGAATTAAATATTTGCTCTTGGGCTGTTGTGACTGGCTGTGCACTGGGTTGCCTAAAAAAGGCAATAAATGATAGTCCTGTTTATAAATCTGAGGAGACTTGATGTTTTGCGACATTAAAATGTCTTTATAAAAATAATTATCTCTTCAGCCAATATAATGGTACTAAGTCATATTTAGACGGTTTTCTGTTGATGATGAATATTGATAATCTTTAGAACTCCAGTTTTGAACCGAAAAGCTGATCAATACAGCATTTGAAAAGCTGTTGTGATATCATTAACTGGAGTCATTGGTCCTTAATTAACCTTCCTGCTCTTTTGGTTTGCATTAGACAGATCAGGTGGAAAAAAATTACGTGAAGGAAAAGAAGGCAGCAGCAAAGGAGTTTGAAGATAAGAAAATTGAGCTTAAGGAAAATCTGATTGCCGAGTTGGAAGAGAAGAAAAAGATGATTGAGAATGAAAAGCTAACCATGGAATTAACAGGGGGTAAGAAGAAGATAAGCAGCTGTCATTTATCTTGTTCACTCTGCTGCTGCTTAGGAAAAAGAGCTACAAAGGGGGCAGTGCTGGTTTACAGACAACTGGTGGGAAATGCCAAGAGCGGTAGAACACAAATTGATGGTCTTTTAATGGAGAAAGCAGTTCCTAATAAAATTCAGTGACCTGAATTGCTGACAGGTGAATCAAATAGTGCCAGTCAAGCAGCAGAATGGATGATGGGCTTTCTTATACCCAGGGAAATGAGCTGCTTTATTTTCTGTGATCTGGCAATAAAAGTATTGAGATACGTCACAGTGTTGACCTAACCCATGATACCAGGTTGTAAACTGTGTCCTTTTCTTCCTGCAGTAGTAGGTGGTGAAGTAGTTGAAGAAAGGCAGACAAGAAAGGTTGAAATAATCTAGCTTAAGCCAGGAAAATAGATTTGTGAACTGCTTTTGTGTCCAAACTCTGGAAAATTTACATTAAATGGACGGATTTCCTTGAGAGCAGTTGATGCCTTTGCCTCCTTGGCAGTGTTCATTGTAGTAATTGACACAGTGGAGCTAATTTGAGGGGTAATTAACCTCCTGCAGAATTTCATTGCTATGATACTGAACCAAAAGTCTGATTTGTTTCTCCTTTTGAGAGCAACTCCCTCAGTTCCTGGATATATAATGTTGATTTTGTTGCTGAGGCATGTCCACAAGTTATACCCTTCATATCTTTCTTGCAGATGTTATGTAAGGTAATATCTAATTAGTGCTCAGAAGTGAGAATTAAACCTTGTTTGGGTATCTTCAAGAGTTCTCTTGGCCTGGTGCAAACTGTTGATGTGGGCTGGAAATCAGCTTGAGTTATGCTGTTCCCCTGATAACTTTCTTTAATTACGAAGTCTGGTCTCATGGTCATCCCTGTTCACCCTTGAGATGAGGAGACAAGGAATTTGGTGTATTTTGCGCATGCAGAGCTGCTCAAGCTTTCAGCATCTAGAGGGAGCCAAAGGGGCTTCAGAGGTTGAAGTGCTACCCAGGATGTGATTCAGGGGTACCTAAAGATGAGCCAGTAAATCTCAGCACGTACAAAAAGAGGGGACATGACGTGTTTGGCATTTAAGGTGTGGTATCTTGGTCGCCAGTCCAACAGAACTTCATAAATTAAGGAATGAGTTCTGAGAGTTTTGGTGGAGTTGTTCAGTTAAGGCTCTGTGTAGACACTTGGATGAACTGCCACTTCAGGTAATTCCTTGGTGACTGGTGTTTCAGCTTTAAACAGACTGTTTTCCTTTTCCTCCAGCACATATGCTGCAGTTTATTTCCTGTCAGCTGCTGCTGTTATTAATTAGGTTAATTTCATTAATAATTTGTAGATAATCTGAATTTGAATACTGTTTAAAATCACTCCAGCAGAATTGTATCAATCATGAATGCAGTAATTTTCTGTATTCCTTTGACAGAGCTGTTTTTCTTGCTTGAAGATGAGAAAAAGATTACTTGATTTGTAGCAGATGTTTGACATGCTATTAATGATCCAAGTTTTATTGGCAAAGAGCTCCATGAACTTGGCCTTTTAAATGCTCTGTTCCAAGCAGATAGAATTAGCATTAAAGAAATTTGCCTTCAGTCCTTGTAGCATCATTGTGCTGCTTATCTGTACCTGGAGCAGCTGTAAATGACAGCTGTAACCATGGCATTGCAGCAGTCACTGAACAGTGACCTGATGGCAAAGGGAACTTGTGTTCACTGTCAGCACTTCCAGCTCCAGGTACTGGAAGCTGTAACAAAAAAAAAAAAAAAGAAAAAAAAAATCCAATTTTCTGTGTGAAAGAGGAAAGATTATTTTCCTCATGCCTCGTGTAGAAAGCTGCTGCTGCTTTCTCCTTTCTCTCTGGTCTTATCAGCTCTCCAACTTCATTACTCTCCAGATTCAATGGAAGTGAAGCCTATTATGACAAGGAAACTGAGGCGACGACCAAACGATCCAGTTCCCATCCCAGACAAGAGGAGGAAACCTGCCCCTGATATCCTTTCAGAGTGTCACTGGAGGGCTGCTGGATTTGAAGCCACTGTGCCACCTTTGTGTTGT
Source organism: Pseudotriccus pelzelni (assembly GCA_035584735.1). Classification (NCBI taxonomy): domain Eukaryota; kingdom Metazoa; phylum Chordata; class Aves; order Passeriformes; family Tyrannidae; genus Pseudotriccus; species Pseudotriccus pelzelni. Next base: position 3,875,879 of record JAWMRA010000036.1, on the reverse strand, counting down.
GCAGGAAAAAAAGTGAAATCAAATGCTAGGATCAGATTTTAACCTAGGAAATAATGAAACACAATTGTCATGTATAATGTGTGATAAACCAATATAGCAGTCATATAATATTATATATATACATATATTAAAAAAACAGTGTTTGGGGATCCCTTGGTATCCTAACTGAAACTTTACATGAGATAACTTTATATTTGTCAGTGAGAATAGTTTGAATTCTTCAGACAAGGTTTTTTTCCACAAAGGAAAAACTTTAAAAGAACGTTATATTTATATGCTGAGATAATTGATTCCATAGATAGTAAATGGATTTTTACATGAGCCAAAGCTTTTCTCATTTCAAGATGTGACAAAGCATTCACCAGAAAGATCATATTTGTCATATCAAACTAGTTTTTCCACTTCTGATAAAGGCTTCAGATCCCTAATCCAGCGAATGCATGGCAAAAGCAAGGAGTGGTAGATTTATTCTTTTTAGTAAGAAAAGATGAAAATTCTTCCTGTTTTTATGTATCACAAGAGAAAGCAACACATGTATATGTAATCCTTCTGTTCTGCCTTGTTGCATGTCTCAGAATTAAAATGTTCCTTGGCTTCTGGAAATACGTTTTTAGCTCCTCTTTGATGACAGGCAGTTTTTCTATTTGTATATTAAATTCACCTGGAAAGGAAGGCAAGGATATTTGCTTTGCAGAGGCCTCTTATTAGATTCTAAACTTGTATGTCTTAGATTAAAAAAAACTTATCTTAGTGACTGGCATTTTCTGAAGGCAGTATCAAACCTTGAACTCCTGGAGTTCATGCAGGATGGTCACAAGCATCTCCAGTTTTAATTAACCTCTTTCTGGTTGGAGATGCTGCTCACTCTGTCAGGGAAAATATGATCATTTATTAGTGCCCCTATCTCATCCAAAATAAATGAGTTTCATAGTGAACATGACCTGCTAATTGAGGGTGATACAGGAACCTCAGTATGAAACCCTCTCTGCCTACCCACACTGGGGGGAGATTAAAGACCAACAAAACGAAAATCCTGAAAATGCAGCCTAGCAATTGTTAACTTTAGTTTAATACTTTGAATACTTTTGACTTAACAGCTGTTTTGGAGAAACAAAAGGACAGTAAAGCTCTAATAAGACTACAATAGACTAACTTCTGTGTTCTGGGGCTTGGGGTTTGTTTTCAGGTGCATTACAGGCTCTTATTAATCCTCATCCACACAAGGCTGTGTTTCGTACCTCTGGCTTTAATTTTTTAATTTAATTTTGTATGGCTTTTCCCTCTTCTCTAACTCTCTACTCCTGCTTACTGAGTTGCAAACTGATGAGTTTTATTTCCCTGGGTTTGGGTGGGGTTTGGTTTCCTCGTACAAAATGTGAAGTGAGTATGTGGTTCTAGCTCCCAGATTCTTCTGTACAGAAATACAAGACAAAAACCGCTGAAAATGCTGGTGCTTGATGCCCCCATGAAGTAAATGTCTGTGCACTAAAGGTTTTTCATTGATGGCTGTGCCTGAATAAGTTAAAGCCATTTTGCACTGTGTTTGCTGCTGAAGATCAGACTCAGTGGAGTTTGACTTGTATTAATTCCTATGACAAAAAAAGCTCAAGTTTGACACTTGGTGAAATCTTACGCAAATTTACAGGAACCTTTTGGCTTACATTTAGTCAAGTGAAATGTCACTGACCTATAATTTTTACTCTTACTTGTCAAGAGCTTATGGGAACCTTAATTCTGGATACCTCAGCTAAATTATTTGTTGACTGATGAGCAAATAATGGAGGACCTGAGAACACTGAATAAGGTAGGGCTTGTTGCTTGACTGTATTTCTTTGTTTTAAAGAGAAAGCCGTTGCTTTCCTCTGAAGAGAACAGAGCTCTCTTTAATGTTCCTTTCTGAGATGTGGGACTATTTCATCCCTGTAGGCTTTCTGAAGTAGCTCAGTGAAAGATTTAGCAAGATGGTATCTCCTCCCTTTTATTTTAATAGGTTTAATTAACCTAATTAAAATTACTGTAGTCTGAAAATGTTACCTTTTGTCTGAACCAAGGGATGAGCTCCTGTTAAGGAGTTTCTTCCTCTGCATGGTTGAACAGATGTCAGTGTGTTTTTTCTGGGAGATCACAGCCTGCCTTTGATGCAGGCTTTAGCATGAGGTGGGGTTTTTATTAACTTGTTTTTCTCCCAGCTGTCACAGTATTTCAGCAAATTGGATAGGGGGCAGTGTGCATGTTTGTAATTTTTCTAGTTTTGATCAACCTATTGCTTTCACTAAACACTTGAAGGCTTATCTAGTTTCTTACAACAGGGGCTGCTCATTAAGACATTTGGGGATGGTAGTGAAACATGGGGTTTGCGTCAGCTGTTGAGGTGTTTCTGATGATTTCACTGCTGTATTTTGTGAACCCTGAGAAATGTTGGATAATGTTCAAAAGTGCAGTGTGTTAGATGGGTTTGGCTCATTTGAGTGGATTGAATGCTCTAAAGTTTGGTTTTGTACCATGATCCTGATTATCTGCACTTTTGGCTGTTTACAGCACACTGCTCTGGTTATGTGAAATGCCACTTACCAGCGCATTTAAAACAGAAGCATTCAGAGTATGGAAAGTAAGGTATCTGAAATTATCACTGCAGCTTGTAAGGCTCCTGTCAGATCTCTAACTCTGCTTTGCTCTCTTCCCATGTAGCTCAAATCACCCAAGAGACCAGGTGAGTTAACAGTTGCATTGGAATTTGCTCACAGTGGTGCTGTTCTGAGCAGAGAACGATGTTGTAGATGCTTGCCTGTGTAATTGCTGACTGCGGAGTTGGGCTGTATAATTGTTTTGGCTGTGTAATTGCTGTTCTTTGTGCGGCTGCTGTGCTGAACGGGCCCTGTGCGAAGTCTCTTTGTCTGCCCTGACGTTTTTCAGGGATGAGAAGGGAGATGTGTATCTTAGGTGGCTGAAACATGGGACAACCCAACTGTGTAAAGGGGGTTTTTCATTATATTCTGGTGCATCTGGACACCTTGCCTGCTTGTCAGGTCAATGGAGGGATTGAGCACTTACGGTTTTACGCCTCCAGCTCTCTAGATGTGTCTGTACACTTAATTTCAAGACAGAGTGGTAGCAACTTGCCTAAGTAATTCTGACCCTGTTTAACTTCCTTAGTAGGGGTTAGAATTAAAATCAAGGACATATTGTCCATCACCTACCTATGAATGTGTGCTTTTTTTCTGTTAAATCTTCAGTGACTATTATAATTCAAGGCAGAGGCTGAGTTATTCATACCAATATATAATTCTTTTCTGAGGGAAATTTGAGTTTGTAGCTTACTGGGCTTATTATTTCTGCATATATGACCTTATTAACTGCAGTTTTGCAGTCAGATTTGCTACTGTGTGATGGACACATGCTGGTTTTTAAATACAATGTCTCTCCTGTTCTCAGCCTCCCCCTCCTCTCCTGAACACCTCCCAGCTACACCAGCAGAGTCTCCTGCACAGCGGTTTGAAGCCCGGATAGAAGATGGAAAACTCTACTATGATAAGAGATGGTGAGGCCTGGGGGATTTCTGTTTTAATCAGCCTGAGTGTTGTGTAGAGAAGAGGAAAAGGCTGCAGAGAGAAATTGCTTTGATCAAAGAATTCGTGGACAAAATGTTTTGGGGCAGAGTTTGCTGCTTCCCCCCAAGGGCTCATCGTTGCAACCAGTAAATCAGACCTGATGGTGGAGTGTTTAGACCCAGTAGATTTAAGGGATAACTAGTGGCTCCAATAAAAGGAGACTTGAATCTTTCCCATGGAATCAGTGATGTCCACTGTGACACTTAGGAAGTATTTTTGTCAAACCTAATATTAGGTAAGAGAGCCAGCAGCAGGCACTGTGGGCTGGAGCAGTGAAGCTGCTCAGCTTGGATACAGACGGTCCATGATTTTTGGGCACAGTGGTGTCAGCAGCACTCACATTCCAGGGGTTCAGTTTTGTGGAACACAAGCCCAGCGTTCCACAAGGTGGCAGAAGAAATGTCGTTGACCAGCTGAGCAGGATGAAAAATGTTTCTAATAAATCCAAATAACCTTTAAAGATCAAACCCACCTGGGAGAGAGGCAGCTTCAGAATTGCTGATTGGATTTAGCTCTGTTGGGTTTTATGGCTGTACAGCTGTACAAGCCTCACAAAACACAAGGAAAATATTAAACTCTGTAGAGAAATCTTAGTAGGTCTTAAACCTAATCCGTGAGACATGCAAACCTGGATAATCAAGGGGGCAATCTCATCCTCCTTGAGCAGAAAGCAATTTGCTTGTTTGTAACCTGCCTCAGTGTTTCTGGTGGCTCCGAATAACAAGTGTTGAGGTTGTAGTTTTATCACAGAAAACGACAGGTGGGAAGTTTGTTTTCCACACAACAGTCATCGTGTACAATTGGTCAGTTTTCCCTTCTGACTGTGATGTTTCATCAAGGGTTCAGTTTACACAGCTCAGATAAAAGCTCCTGCCTGGGTTGAAATGACCGTGAAGCATAAAGCAGATATGAACTGAACAGGCTTCACAAATTCATGAGGTTCTTTTTCTTTTTTTGCTTTTATAGTTACTTTTACAAAAAATTATCTCCAGGATATATTTGGATGAATAAACTGTTCTTCGGAATTTTTAGTGTGGGGTATTGAAAAGTGTTCGCTAGTAAAAAAGAGAAAAAAAATGGAATCTGCCAGTAAAGTTCCCAACTTCCCACTAAATTTAAACCTGGAAGAGCTTCAGTGAGCCCAGATCTCTCTGAAGGGTATCTAGTTGGGACATAAACCGCTAACAGTCATTTTCATCTAGCTGAATTCAGTTGTTGTGGGGGTCTCACTGTCAGGAATTCCAGCTGTTGTCTTTCCTATCTACCTTTCCTTAATGCTTTTTAAAATATTTTACGTTTTTTGGCTGCTATAATCCTTCTTAGATTTTTTTCTTTTGATTGATAGTAATAGAATTTCTGCAAAGTAGCTGATGTTTTAAAATAATGAAGTAACTCTCAATAGTGGGAGGGTAATTCTTTCTAAGGTGCATTAAGAGTGCTGGCGTGTACAGAAATACTAAACCTGGCAGCTCAGGAGTGACTTTCTCTGTTTCCTGATGCAGCCGTGCATGACTGTTATCTCAAAACACTGAATGCTTAAGGACCCCCTAAGGTTTTGCAGAGATATTTCACAAATAAGTCTCCAAAGTGGAGAGTTTCAGGTGAATGTGGAATTAGATTCAGTTTTTTATCCTTGGTCAGTTCGCTCCATGCTCCCTCACTGAATCCTAAAACACAGTTCACTGTAAAACAACCATCTTTTTTTGCTTTTAGCTTTGCTGTATTCAATAATGTAGACGGGTTTCTTTCAATCTCCTGATGGGGTTGCAGCTGAAAATCTTGGCCCTTCAGCGAAATATTTTATAGCAGGAAGTGGAGTTGTTGCTGCTTGCCTCGCTTGTCAGCACTGTGGTGTGGTGCGTTTCATCCACTGCAACAGCAAGGGTTGTTTGGCCCTTTCCCCTCTCTTGAAAGCCAGCTTAAACTCCATGGCATTTTTCATCTGGAGTGCTTTCCTCAGTTCTACCCCTCTGTGGATGTATAAACTTGGCACAAGGGTGAGGCACGAACAGGTACCAGGCTGCTGTGCCTTCAGCTGACCTGTCTGTGCGTGCACAGAGCGTGGGGCAGCTGGGACGACTCCTCAGCAAAACAGTGCTGAGCCAACTTGTTCCCTTGCCTTCCTTATGCACAATTAACAGGCATTTCCTGATGGATGGTAGCTCCTGATGTGAAATCCGAGGGCTGAAGCCGGTGCCATGTGTGGTAATCAAAAATTGAAAGAAACAGCTTTGAATGGGGGGAAAAATATTTCATTATCTCTGCAGGCACAGATAACACTTGAGAGGTGTCATTTGCACTGGTATCTTCTGCACTGGGGAGCCCCTGGTGGCCTAGTGGTTAGATCGCAGGACCTTCACCGCCGAGGCCTGGGTTCGATTCCAGCCAGGGATA
>JAWMRA010000036.1:3859521-3869777 GCA_035584735.1 Pseudotriccus pelzelni | reverse complement strand
CTAAAAAATCCAATGCGCAGGCTGGAAGGTGTAAAGACCTTCCCCGGTTCTTCGTTCGCGAAGACTGGCCATTACAGCTTCTGCACTGATACTGATTGTATCAAGATCATCAATTCTCCTTGCTTAAGCACTCACAGCATGGTAGGACACGGCTGGACTGAGATTTTTGTCTTATCTTAGCGAGGCCTAGGGTTTGTAGTAGCTTATTCAGTTCCTTTGTATCATTTAATGACATCTGGACTTGCTAAACCGCGATTTTTATTTTTTTTTGTTTGGCTCAAAATCATTGTTGCTGTTGCATTGTCCTGGAACCCACTGACATCCTTTCTGTTCAAATGAAGGAAAAGGAGGAATGATTGGACACAGGTGTCAAAAGGTTGCAGAATTTGGGTTATTTTTATTAGCTCACCCAGCCTGTGGGTAGTGAGTATGTTCAGAAGACTCAAAGCTGACACTCATTCTAGTTACTGGCAAGCAGTGTGAAAATTCTGAGTACATGAGCCAGTAGGAAGACATTGTGGAATAAACCACTGGAAGACTTCCATATTTACAGTATGGTTATTTTAGAAATAGCTGTAAAGATTAAATAAATCCATGCATTTTGCAAATGGTGTTCAGACTGCAGGAGTTGTACTGTGTAGCTACTGAGGGGAGTAGCTGTGTAGTGATTCTGCAGCTTGGATTGCCCAGATAAATATGAAGCACATCATGATTAGGGTAAAGGTGGAAATGCTTTTATGATTGCAAAGGATTTTGGTGCTTGCTTGATTAGGGTTATTTACTTTCAAATCACCTGTGTCAGTGTGATTAGTTCTGCCTATAGAACTCTCCTAGGCAGAATAAACAGAAACTGGGAGAGGTTTGGCTGTAGCACTTAAAGAAAGGTGGGCTGTGAAGGGAGCAAGTCCCTGGAAACAGGTAATTCAGAGTTACAACTTTCAAAGTCTTTGTTTTGTACACAACACATTAGGGACAATATATAGCTTAAAAAAAAAAGGGGGGGGGAATGGGGTATGTTTAGTCACAGCCTCCTCCTAATGGCAGGTATATACAGTTTGTTATAGGGTCAGTCACCCATCACTTACCAGTTTGGCTATGTTCAGAAAATAAAACAGTATTGGAGATTTGGGGTCTTGTTAAACAATACACAACCTGCACCAATTGAGGATAATTCACTTTTGTTGGTGCTGCACTAGTACTTTTGTATTGGGAAATGTGAATAACTTTTGAGTATCTGTGACTTGCTCTGTCATATTTTATTGGGCCTAACATGGAGGTACCTTCTGAAATCCATCCCGTGTCTGAAATGTGAAAGGCTACTGGGATTAGCTCTTGTTGTCAGTGAGTGTTCTCCTGTGTTGTGGCTGGTGCTCTGCCCCTTCCTCTACCAGGTGTGAAACCTGTTTTCAGTAGCCTGCACGTAGAGTTGAACGTGAATCGTACATTTCAAAATACCATTAACTGCAACGTGTGTGTGTGTAGAACCGGTGCACCCGCTGTGTTGCGAAGATGGAGAAGGTGGTGTGGAAAGACAGATGGACTTCAGATTAACTCTGTCCAAATGCACGTGGAATCCCAGCTTTGTCACCGGTGGCTTCATGTGTTTTCTCTCCCTTTTTTCTCTGTGCAGGTACCACAAGAGCCAGGCTATTTACCTGGAGTCTAAAGACAACGTGAAGATCAGCTGCGTGATCAGCTCTGTGGGCACCAACGAGGTGGTGGGCTGCTTTTGTTTTACAGCAAGGGGGGGAGGGACACAGGTCCGGTGAGGACTAAGAGTGAACCTTTCAGCCAAGATATATATTTGGTATGTAAAGAAGCTGAATCCAAGATAAAACCGAGCTGAGAAATCTCTTTTTGAGATGGAAAGACTCTTGCTCTGTTTTTAAAGAATGATCCTACATTTACAAGTAGTATCAGGAAAAATGGGTAGAACTGACATGTTGCATCTCACTGACACTACATTCATAAATTCCATTTCCATTATTTCAAGAACGTGCATATAGTTGTTGTCAAGGCAAAATTAAAAGAAATTCCATTGGGAATGCAGAGGAGGATGAGAAAAACCTTTGTCACCAAATTTAGTTGTTGTGAGGGAAGAAGATTCTTCCTGCTAACTGAGAAGCTCTTAGGCAGCATCCATCACCTCCTTGGGAGATGGGGCAGGCCAGTCATTTGTCTGAGGCAATTTCCTTGTGCCTGCTGATGAAGCCTTAGAGCAGCAGGTGAAGAGCTCTGTGCCCAAGATTGATGTGAGTCTGGCTGCAGGAGCAGCAGTTGGGCAAAGGGAGCAGTTTATTCTTTCCTTGCAGATTCCAGACACTTCAGGGAAAGAAATAATAGACTTGAGTGCACTTCTCTTCAATCAGCCGGTAAAGGAACTTTAATTTGTTGTGGCAGCTAAGGGAAAGTACTTTATTTTCCCCAGAATGAGTTGCATATGGGATATGTTTGTATCACAACTGTTCCCCTGGCAGTAACAGTTGTGGTGCTCAGCAGTTGATAGTTCAGATATAGTAGTGCTAGTGTGCTAATGGGTGCTAAATGTAGTGCTGCTAACTAGATTAAAGTTATTACTGGTAATTTATAACTTAAAACTGACTTCTTTGGGAGCATCTTACCTGAAACCGTGAGGGAAATGCAATCTATTGATTCCTCCCTGTGAGGGTGGGGAGGCCCTGGCACAGGTTGCCTAGAGAAGCTGTGGCTGCCCCATCCCTGGAAGTGTCCAAGCCTAAGTTGAATGGGGCTTGGAATAGCCTGGTCTAGTGCTTCTTGACAAAAAAACCTCTTCAGTACCTGCAGGAAAGTGTTATTTTTTTATTAGTTTATTCAGAAATCTCAGATTGTTGAAGTGGGAAAAAGGAAGAATCTTATTTTAAAAAAGTCTAGGAATAAAAGAAATTCAGAAATGGTTTTGGTTGCTCCTATTTCCCATCTCCTTCAGTTCTTTAGGATTAATAGATGCTCTCCTCTGATGGCAAAATATATTGTGTGTCTGAAGCATCAGTTTTAAGTTCAGAGTATGTCTTGATGTGTTTATTTTTCTGAACACTGGCAGATTTTAATGTTAAGTAATTGCACTGTTGTGGTCACTTAAACCTGAATTTTAATATTGCTCCAAATGGAACTTAACAAAGCAGTTAATTTTAGCAAAACTAATGTACCACTCCATCATATCATGATAGAATGTAAAATTGTACGTGTTTGTTGTTTTGTGCAGTTGCTCAGAAATTTGTAATTCTTTTGGTAAGCAAAACGTGCCAAATTCTTGGTAATGTTGCAGTTGAGAGATGATTCTCAATGAATGTTGATTTTAATTTCTCTGGGGAAATAACTGAAATACAAACACAAGCAAATATTAAATTTATTGTATACTGAGAGCTCCTCTTAATAAAGTCAGTTTATTATTGAAATAATAGAGTTAATAGGTAACATAGCTAAAAAAACTGTTTAGGATAAATCAAATGCTAACAGAACTTTATAATCCTTTGCAGTAGGAAATACTGGACTTCTGTCCTAAAATATTCCAGTACTAAGAGCTGGATAATTCTTACTTCATGCACCTATTTAAATATGTTTAAACGCATTAGAATGATCTAACGCAGAGGAGATTGCTCAGACTTGATTTTTAGAGTACAGGTTTTTGGATCTAAATGTCTTGAAAGTGATTAAAAAAATTCTCTGGAGTGGCAGCAGTTTGTCCTTTGGAACATGTTGTGTGTGAATTCTTCCGTGCAGGTGTTTAAAAGAAGGGCCCTTTTGTCTTCAGATACAATTTCTGTAATACATTGTGGGAAATGCTTCACAGAGCAGAGTCAGGATAAGCTTTTCATTTGACTAATAGTTACTTGTCTGGGCAAATCCCAGGGTAGGTAATTTTATGATCTGTGGATCTAGGGAGACTTATTCTTGATTAGGCAAAGCTTAATGCCACAGTTCTGTTGTGAACTGGAGCAGAAAGGAACCTGCTTTCCTGATGGTGCTTGGAAAGAGTAATTTTTCTTGAGGACTGTTCTGAGCAGGAAGTTAAGGAGGTAAAGTTAGAAACCTTATTACATGTTCTCCTCAGGTTGCAAATGCCTCATGTGGGGAGGGAGAAAGGATTAACGTGAGCGATCTGTGCACCCTGAGTAGCAGGGCAGTAACAGAGGTGTCCAGCTCTGACAATAAGATATGCAGTTTATTTGGCTGTGTGTTGCTTCCTGTGAGTTCTCCCCTTTTACCCCCAGTTTATCTCCCCGCCCCATTTTTTGTGTTCTTCCTTTCCTGCAGATCTGGGTGAGGAAAACCAGCGACAGCACAAAGATGAGGATCTACCTGGGGCAGCTGCATCGAGGTGTGTTTGTGATGCGCCGGCGATCGGCTGCATGAGTGGGAGCTCCTCCTGGGGCCTTTTTTTTTGGTTTTTAACTGACCACCAAACCTCTGCTGGGGGGTATCAGGCTGCTCACTCTTCCCAGCAGCACAGAACAGTGTCATGACCTCTGATGAGACCGTTTGTGGCTGGCCACATGATCCCCAGTAGTCCTTACGTCTTTAGTGATGCCTAAGCACTGCCCTGGACTATTTCTGGATTTTTGCATCAAGCTTCTGTATGCTCTCTTTGTATTTGGGGTGACTGTCAAAGAAGGTTTTGCATCAGGCTTTTGTCATCATCGTTCTGTGGTGCACAGCTGGGACTCGTATGTCCAAAACAACGTCACGTCTCTGTTTGAAGTCAGACCAGTGGAAGAAGCTTTGCTTGTCAAGACCTGAGGTTGGTTGTTCCTTCGGGCCTTGTTTTCTCTGCAAGACTGGGGATGCTAGGCAAAAAGAAATGAATTTGGCTAGGTTTCAGCTGCAGCTGAAGAGAAGCCTCCAGAACACCTGGTACACAACATCAACTTTATTGGGTGAACTGTTCAAAGACTTGAGTGCTGAGACTTTTTTTGGATGGTGTGAACAGCTTAGAAACTGCTGAAAATCCAGCGATTTTAATGTAGTTAAGCAGTCATGCGTGGTTAGTCAGAAGCTTCCGTTTCTCTTCACATTAAAAAACCCTTCGATGAATAAGCAGAGTATGTCTGTTTGCTGAAATAGATTACCTGGAATAGGTGGATGACTATAAATTAAAGGAATAATTACCTGGAGTTTGCAGATAGCTTGGCCGTATGAACCCTGTGTGTGAGTATAATCATTCACAGATGTAGTGACAAAAGATAAACTTAATGTTTTTCATTGATGCTTAGAATAACTGGTTGTGGTGGAATCCTGCTGACAGGAGGTGCTGGATCTCTTTTATCTTCCAAAGGAGCCTCGTACAGAATAGGAAGTGGCATTGCCATGCTCTTAGTCCATAACTGGAACCTTCGTTCCCTAAAATGCTTTGCAAAGAGTTCCCCTTGAAGGGTGTTTTAATTACTGGAGCCAGCACTGGTTGGCAAGCTTTCTACACTTGCCCTCCTGTGGCACGAGTGAAAATGCTCAAATAATGATATTAATGCCAAGATGTTCAGAGATCGGACTCTGGCATTCCTTTATTATTCCCCATCTTTTGCTGATGGCTGGAACCACAATGCCATGTGTGACTGCATTGGCAGGAGCCACCCGGTGCCCTGACACTGCTGTCAGATCTCTGCCTTATGTGCAGAACAACTTTGTGCTGCTTTGATTACTAGTCAAAAAGTTGTACATTCTGTCTTCATCAATATCTGTCACTTTGAGGCATTTTTTTTGGTTTTGCCTTTGAGCTCCCTTGTTGTTCAGTGTCAGCTGAGCTGGATAAATGGAACACAGGCAAGGCAAGGGAGTTGGAACGTCTGTGTCCATTTCTTTCCTGCAGTTGGGTGGCAGTCACACCCCAAAAACCGATGCATGTACGTGGGTCTGGAGTGGAGCGTGATGGCTGAGTTCCTGATGTGACAGACACCTTACTGATTTTTGCAGTTTGGAGTTTTAACTGGATCTGGAGCTTTGGCAAGGAAGGGAGAGGATGTTTCCCACCCCTTGACAACGTGCCATCTTTGCTGCAGCTTAGGCAGGCAGAAAGCAGCAGCCTGGATTTTGTCAAGTTAACAGCTTACTTAATATAACTTAACATTCTCTGCACGTGTCACAGGTTTTTAATAAGGTGGTGATGTACCAAACAGGATTTGTCACCGAGTCTTAAAATGAATATCATCATTCTAATAATAAAAAGTGCTAAGTGAGTAGCAGGATTTATTTCCTGTCTATATAATTTTATCAATATCTGTATTTGTGGAAATAGCTGGGAGCTTTGGTTCAGTGTTGGGGAGACACAACCTGCTGACAGCAGCTGACCTCTGCTGCTGTGATGTTCCCTGTTTTGGGGTAACTTTGGGTATTGGTAGGAGTGTGGATGTGCAGCAGCTCCCTTACAGCCAGGAGTGGGACAGGTGCATGTTGTGTAAATGTAATTAAGCGGCTTCAACACCACATCTTAATCTGAATCTACAACATGTGCTCGCCATCAGTGGGGACAGAACAGCTGCTCTCCCAAGCAAAAGCCTTTATTTCCATTGCAGGTGTTGAAAGGGGAGATGGGGGGTGGGACACAGGTTTCTAGTGCAATCCCTGGTCAGAGTTTGGAGAGTCTTCTGGAAATGAATACCTGCGGGATTGTTGAACCACTTCCTTCTCCTGAAAACCCCGTGGATACCCAACTGCTGAGATGTTCTCCTAAGGGTCATCTTGTGGTGTCGATCGAGGAGTGGGCGAAGACAAGCTGAGGAAGAACGAGGACAGCGAGGAGTCAGGGTGGGATGGAGGGAATGTCAGTGTGTGTTGGATGGACTGGGGACAGGGGCTACGTAAACTCATGGTGTGAATCAGGGCACTGCTTCCATGTGCAAGTTGGCAAAAGTTGATCACAAACTTGTACTCTGCTCTTTCACATCAATCTTGAATTTCCTTCTGCCAGGATTCTTTGCCCCTGGATCAACCTCTGAACTGTAATTTCTGGTTTTGGCAGTCCTGAGTACGGGCTTGTAGCCTTCTTTGTTCAAATTTAACTCCTGCTCTAAAGGTATTTTGTTTATAGGCTATTTCATCCTTAGTTTCTTTATGAAATGAAAGTCTGTTCTGCCTTTGTCATCACCATAAAGAGTAGATCTGTCTCAACAAAGTACCTGGATATTGCACCCTGTTTTTCCAGGCAGGCTGTTCTGTGATGGCCTCAGCCATTTGTGAGGCTGGAAATGATGAAATGCAGTGCCTTGTTGTGCACTCAGGGAAGCAGTGCATTTTTTTTTTTTTTCAATCCTAAAAGGATGCTCAAGATGTGCTGTGGTGAGGATGAGGCATGTGGAGATCAAGAGTATAGACAGCAGCTGTAGAATTGAAGATTTCCTGCCACTGGTTGGAAAAATAGAGACAAGTTACTCAAGGAGATGGACAAGGTCTTGCTTAAATTCCAAGAGAAAATTGGCTTTTCTGTCTGCTCTTTGCCTGCCTATCATCAGTCTTGAAGGACTCAAACCCTCAGTGAACAGAAACAGCTGTGCTACAGGTATGAAACAATTTAATCCTCATTAGGAAATGGTTTTTAACTCGTGGTTACAGCAATTTTAAAGGAAGGTGAACCTTCTGCCATAAATAGACTTTTATTAAGGGTTAAATTGGAGTTGGCTGTTGACTCATATTAAGCATTTTTTTTTCATTGCCTTGAGAAATGGACTGTGATGTTGATACATGTAAAATAAAAAAGGCATGTCCCCCCAGCCATGAGATGTTCAGATGGACAGAAGCCAGATCAGGGAGCCAAATTCCAGGGGCTTTTTGACATCATACTCATGCAAAAAGGCTTTTTCCAAGGACAAACGCTAATAAACAAAATTGTCTTTTTTAGCTCATGTGCTTTTTTTCTTGGATTTTGTAAAGAGACAAAGTGATTGAGTGACAGAAACCTTAATTGTTTACAATTTATTATTTTTTTTAATTTCTGGGGAACTTAAATCCTGAAAGAGCAAGAAATTGCTGTGACCCTTGTGAGTAACTGAGATTCTTCCTCCTTCAGAAAAAAAATCAAAAAGCAGCTTTTGGGTTCTTGTTCCAAATAGCAAATGCTGAATGACCTAAGGAAAGCTGAATGGGTGTCTAAGGTTTGTTGTTATTAGTTCTAGTTTCTCCAATTCTAAAACTAAAAATTTAATATATACTGAGTTATTTAGAAAACTAATTAATGTTTGTTTTTCTATGATTTTTTGAAAATCTGTTGTCACTGAAACTTCACATTTCATACAGTTAGAGTGCCAGTATTTTAATGTCATGTTGAATGTGGGAAACACTTTTAACATTTAACATGAGGTCAAACTTTTGGGATGCCAAAATATTTTGTAATATTATCTCTTTACAGTGCCATCAATACTGATTATTTAGATCCCTCATTTTTATTCAAGAATGTAAAATATTGATTTAGTTTAGTTTTTAAATATGCTTAAAGAACTCTTTGGGTTTATGAGAACTGAAAACCTCATAAAATATTTGGGTTTTTTTACCCTCCAGCATTGATATTAATAAACAGGCAGAGGGGAAAAGTCTCTCAAAGAAACCTTGTACCCTGGGACCAAAATTTAAATAACATTTAGGTGACAAAAAGACACAAAGGTGTGTATATGAGCAGGGTGGGTGCCTAAACTCCCCTCACATAATTGAGATGCTGAACAAGCAGCACAGGAAGAGTTACTTAAGCCTTTGGTTCTAAAATAGCAGTGCCCTGAGCAAAGCCAGGCATTTGTAGGGCTTTGGAACAGAGAGCTCTCACCCACGGGAAACAGCCACTGCTTCATTTAATCAATCCAAAATTTGAAAGCTATCAGTTGCTCTGCATGCCTAAGGTAGCTTTGTCATTTTTCATTTAGCTCCAATTTGCATCCCCATGTTCTGCCCCAAATCTTGAGAGGGGAAAATGATCAGAATAGTGATGAAACACACATTTTTCATTTCACTTTATTGAAGTTCTTTATTTTTATTGAGTTTAGGGTTCTTTTCATGGTGGTGGTTGGCTGCACATCTCTACTGGTTTAATGGCCAGCCCAGTTCATCAAAGCTAACGAGCTTTAACAAAAATAAATATCAAATGCGAGTCAGGGTTAAAAGTGGTGTCTTAAGTCAAATTTTTCTGCTTGATGGTTTAAATCTTGGTTGGAATTGGTGACTGAAGTGTGTTAAAGTGAACAGAGTATTTGCGCTGATGGACATGGGTTTGAAGAGTGGTTGGCTGAGGAAACATGGATGGAGCTCCACATCAGCTTCTGTCATTACATGGAGAGGTAAGTCAAATTTTTGTTTGTTTGGGGTTTTTTTCCCTTTTTTCCAGGGAGCTAATGGGTGTCTGATAAACAATTAATTGATTCCTGTTATGCAGACAGTTGAAGCCAGCTGCTGATCATGCCAAGTTCCTGTTAACACTGAATAATTATTCATTTTGGGGAAGAAATAGCCTTTTGCCCATGAACTACAATTACAACAGTGCCTTATAGTCACAGGAATATTTTTTTTCTGTTGTGACTAGGAAGCAACGTTCCAAACCTTGTACATCACGAGGCATCATGTAATAGGGAAGACTGAATACTAAGGATACTAAATCACGTAATGCAGTTGTACAAAATCAGTGTGAATTCAGGAGGAAAATATTCTCAGGGAACAGGATTTCTGGGGTAGTAGAAACTTCATCCATTGAAATTGGGAATTGCTAATCTTGTCGGTTTAAGACTGTCTTGGAAAGTGTAAGACGTGGCAGGAGAGTTTGACATGTGAGCTGGGACACAGGGACGCACAGTCTGTAATAGCATCTCAGCACTAGAGTATTGATTAGGGCTCATTTTGTACCAAGTGTGAAGTTTTGCAGTTCAGGGAAGGGCAATAACATGGCAAAGCTGGCAGGCGAGTTCCCAGCCCTGCCTCAGCCTGTTGGGTCTCCTCCTCCCCTAAGACAATTCAAAACTATTGATTTGTTTCCACTTTCATTGAAATAACTGTTTTGAGAAGAGCTTTGGAAGTCTGGGTGAAATACAGAAATAAAGTGACTGTCCCCTTGGATAAAACCAAGGTGGATAAACCCTTGTTTGTTCCGAGGAAGGGACAATTGGCAATCCAATGAGGGGCCCTGTCATGGTTTGGTTCTTGGAATTTGACCCTTTCCCTTGCTCATTGTGAGTGTGGGGGGAAGGGTTAGGGTTTTGTGTATTGTGAATAACCAAATGGCCCAATACAAAAGGCCTGGCAGAGGTACATTGTCTGTGTTTAACGACTTA
>JAWMRA010000036.1:3775033-3855713 GCA_035584735.1 Pseudotriccus pelzelni | reverse complement strand
CCTCTTCCTAGGTTTCCTTTTTTTATTCCAGTTTTCCTGATCTCAGTAATAAAAGGGAGCTTCTGCTACTCTATTTTTTTTTTTTTTTTTTTTTTTTTTTGGAAGGCTTTTCTCTTGATACCCTCTCAAAATCCTCCTCTCCAAAGGCAGCTGTCTCAACAGAGAGGCTGAAGCACAGGCAGACGTGGTGCTGGCAGGGTGGGGGTAATCAGTGAGTGGAACCCCCCCTCACTTCCTCTAGACTTAAAGTGGGGGGAGAAAGGCATCTGCACCAAGGACTTGACAGGCTTGTTCCTGGCAGATAGGTTGGTTTTATCGAGTGGCTTGACATGTAATTCCATGCAGTGTATAGATGTTGGCCTAATATTTACCTAGAGGAAGAGATTTTCTATCCATCCTAAAAAATTAACCTTGTGTAATAGTGCATTTCCTTGGTGAAAATGAGTGTGGAGGTCTGTCAAAATGTCAGGCTTGCCTGGAACGAGGGTCCTGCAGAAGACAAGTGGCATTAGTGCGTTTGAAGATGTTTCATTTAGAAGTAATGAAGTCCCCAGGCTTTTGGAGACCCTGTTAATTGGACTGAAGGGGTTACAAAGCCCAGGAGGGAAATACTGTTCAAAGCTGGGCAGACAGAGACATTTGCAGAGGGAGAGGGTCAGATACAGGTTATTTCTACTGTAAAATGACATCAGAAGGATGTGAAGAATGTTCTGAAATTACAGTCCTCCGCCTGAATCATTTTAGGGAATTCAGTTCTATACAGTAAGACTTGGAAGTTGGATTCTAGGGGAGAAAGGGGCTTGGGTCTGAGTTTTAGTTTGAAAGGAGTTCAAGGAAAGAAACGCAACCCTTCTCTGCTCTGTGAATCATCAGGCAGGTTTGCAGGACCACAGAAATGAGTAATAATAAAAAAAAGAGAGGAGACTGCTTGAAGCTTCCAGATTTGTAAGGCTGCAAGTCAGCACACTGTGTCTCCTCTCTGAAGAAAACCTCTTGCTGAGAAAGGGCCTCCTCACATAACCTGAAACTGGTTCCTTTACAAAATGTATTTTTTTTTATAGTTATAGGGACAGGGTGTTTGAATGGAGATGTGTTTTCTGCCTGAGACACTGGGCAGGGAGTTTCTGAGTTTCTCTTGACAACTTCATTTGAGTATTAAAATACTTTCTCAGATAATGCTGTTTCTCTCCTGAGGGCTCCCAAGCTTTTACAACAGTTACCTTGTTTATGAGGAAACTGAGGCAGGGGACTGGTGGTGGCTGCTGCCTGCGCTCATCAGCACTGGCAGATTCTTGCTGCTTGCCCCAACTTCCCAATTACCGAGCACAACGACATCTGTTAATTGTCCTTTCTGTGCAAAATCCACTTATTTCATAAACACCAACACCAGGGACTAGGAGGGTGAGTCGAGGTTGCTCATGTTGAAACTTGGCTTTATAAGCCCAGATTGCTTTCTGGAGACCTGCTGCTGGTGTCAGTGGTCAGTATAAACGGTGTTTAGGTTTTGCTTTCTCACTGAGGGAGCTTTCTGTTGATGTTAGGGATGTTGTTTCAGCCTCGGACACCTTCTAACAAGATCCTTTGTCCTTCTCCAGGCAAGCTTTCAGGCTCACCACCGAGGTTCTGAATTGGCTTTAAATAAAAGGTGCTGTGCTTCTGAAGTGCCCTGCCCAAGAGCTCTCCAGCAATCCAAACAGGCAGCAGACAAAGCCATTAAACCTGAAGTGGCCATGCATGATTACCTGGCAGAGAGGGTTTGCAGCTGAGTCCCCCACAGGAACAGGCTTTGTCTGACAAACCACCCCCAGCAGGTGCAGACTCGGTTGAAAAAAGCCAAGGTAGGTCTTGTTGATTCACCAGGGTGGGTGGTTTAGTCCTTCAGCTCAGTGGAGAGCAAAGCAAGTGGGAACAAACAGAAATGAGATTAGAGGGGTGGGAGAAAAATGTTTGAAAGGGGCCTCTGTGCTTTCCCCCTCTGCTCAGGCACCGTCTCCCTGCGTGGTGGAACTGAGCCACTTGAATTTCCAGCTTGTGTGACTAATGGCCTTGATGTCTTATACCCTGAAAGCAGATACGTGGCCTTGGGAAGTCAGATCTGATCTCTTTAGTCACATTTGCAGAGTGAAACCCCATGAGTGTGACTCCTGTGCTGACTCCAAGCTCCTTCATCTCCTGGCATCGCTTCCATTCGGAACACGTAGCTTCATTTTACCTCTCCTTACTGCACCAGCTGGAGCAGCTTCTTCCAGGGTGGGGAGTCTCATGTGCACGCACTGCTGAGCGAAGAGAGTGCTTGGAGATGAATGTGCACTTCCCTCCTGTGGCTTACAAGGCTATATCTATATTTTTAGGGATTTTTTTTTTTATTGAGGTACGAAAGGAAGATTATGGCACTTGATGATTTAATCAACATAATCTCTAGATAAAACATGCTTATGTTATGCTACTGGGAGATATTAATTTATGCTGGTTTGCTTCTCCTAAGGTAAATTAAATCATTAGTTTAAAGACTGGATTAGCTGCATATGTGCCCTGCCTCTCAAAAAGGCAGTTCAGGAGTTCTTAAAAGCTTCTTGGCTTGGCATTTCTTGGGAGCCATCAAATCCCTTTGGTGCAGGTGTCATGCGAAGTGGAATTGAGCTGCAGCACTTAAAGGTGCAGCCACCAGCTCCGTGCTGACACGGGACCTGCTCCTGCCCTGTGCCCCCTCTTTCAGCCAGGAGCCGTATTTCACCAGCTCATGAATTCAGTGAGAAGGGTTTGCCCTGAGTCTGGGGGAACAGCAGTCACTCCTTTGATCAAACCAGTACCTTGAGCGTCTGCTGTCCTTGATGGGGAGCTGAACTGTTCAGTGTGTGTTGGAGCCACGTGATTGGTGTCCACACTCATCTCCCACTGTAGGGAGCATCAGCACATCCAGGGTGTGTTAAGTGTCCAAGGCCAGGTTGGACGATGCTCTGAGCAACCTGGACTAGTGGAAGCTGTCCCTTCCCATAGCAGGGGGTGGAATTAGATGATCTTTCAGGTCCCTCCCAACCCAAACCATTCTGGGATTCTGTGATGATGTGTTGACTTGAAAACACAGAGCCCTGGCCCAAGTGTTGGGTGACCTTGGAAGTGCCATCAGCACCTCTGAACTGGCTGAAAATTGCCCAACATGTATCAGTGAAGCTCTGTGAGTGCCGAAGAAGAATTAAAAGCAAAAGATATCCACTGAGGTGGGTGAAGATATTACAGCCCTTTCATACAGGTAGGGAGATTGAGGCACGGTCTGCTTCTCCTCATGGAGGGCAGGAGCAGAACGTAGGAGTAAAATCTGGATGCTTGAGGCCAGTGTTGCCTCCTGGAGTCAATGGATTTGGAGCAGAGGTGCTGAGCTGAGCCAGCACAGCTTCTCTGCAGTTTCTCTCAGAAATGCCCGGTGTGGAGACATTGGCTCCAAGTGTGAAGGTGCCCTGTCTGCTTGGGTAGCCAGCAGCTCTGGAGAGGGAACCAACCAGGCCCTCCTTCTGAGACAGATGGGGATGGCTCCCTACTACCCAGGGCGAGCAGAACTGACAGAGGCCCTCACAGCAATTTCAGGGCTATTAAGGATGTGATAATGAGCTTTGCCTGCATCATTTTTCAGCACTTCACTCCCCCGCCCCCAGCTCAGCCCATGCATTAACACCTCCATCCCAGGAGGACAGCAAACACTCCACCAGAGCTCTAAGTCCATTTATCATGGATCTGGTCATCAGTGCGCCAGTACAGGTGGAGGGGATGAGGAGAGAAAGGTTGCTCAGCTCTCCATCAACAGTGAGCAGGTGCTGAAAGTACAGGTTTGATCACAGGAGCAATTGCTGGTCCCCCAGACCCGGGCCAAAACCTTCTCACTGAATTCATGAGCTGGTAAATAATACTGCTGGGTAGAGGAGGAGGCAGAAAGTAGAACTTGCTGCTGCAGGATGCTCTCAGCCCTCTCTGGGTTCTGTGCTTGTGGAGGATCTTGTGTGGGATGGTCTCAATGCACCCAGGAAGGGCCACATCCATATGCTGTTTGCCATGCTTTCCTGGTGCTATTTTCCCTGGAACAGTCAGTCCTTTGGGCTGATTCTGCACGGCACATCCTTGGATGGTGGAATCTTCCCCCGCTTTGCCTCTCTGGATCCCGGGGCCATCTGCTCCTGGCTGGGGTGGGTGTGCTGGGGGCTGCTCCAAATGTGGGGCTTGGGCTGTGCCACAGCCAGGGGAGCTGTTCTCTACGGGACAGAGCCAGCTTGCTCCTGGGGGAAACTCCTGACTGCTCCTGTGAGTGGGTTAATATCTCTACAGAGGGCAGGACTGGGATGAATTCATGAGGTGAAGGGTGGGAGACAGGTGTGGAGGTGCCCTGAAGCAGCTCTTTCTTGTGTAGCTCTTCCCATTGCGCTGCTGGACGGTGGTGCCTGTGCAGAAAACAACTCCTTGCTTCATGATTTCATTTTTCCTATTTGAATATTCAGAGGCACTTTTTCTGCTTGAATATTTAGAGGCGAGTGTCTCTTTCTCTGTGCAGTGCTTTCGCAGCTGATTTGTAGTGCGATGCTCTGGCACTGGGATTAAATGTTAATGCAGGAGGACTGTCACAGTCTGTTCTGAACTGGGCACCTCCTGGAGGTCTGTAGGCATTTGGGGAATCAAATCATGTAATATGTCCCTTTTCCACCCGTAGATGTGCCCATTGGTGAGTTTAGACTCTTCTCCATCCCCATTTGGCCACAGGCACCCCTGGAGAGGCATCCCCAAGGCTGAGCTCTTGACCTTCAGCTTGCTCTGCTGGAGGCCCCTCTGTTCCTGTGTGATTGTGTCCAGATCCTCAGGGGCTTAGTTGTGGGGCTGTGCCTTTCCCCTGTGCGATACCCAGGCAGGGAATGCCTCACATAAGGTGAAGATCACCTCCCTCCTGCCACGTGGGTGGCCTCTTACTGGGAGAGGAGATGGAAAGATCTCCAACTGGTACCTGTCACTTCTGACTGCAAACATCAAGGATGTGTCACTGACAGAGCAAAAGGGGAGCAGTGTTATTTTTGGCTGGATCAGGCGGTTTTCTCTCTCCAAGCACCACAGGCTGTCAGGAGGTGCTGCTGAACGCTCGTTCTTGGTGCACAAGGGGGAAAAGTACTTTTAAAATTATAATGGAAGTATTTGTAGCCTTTCATGCTGGCAGAGACCTGGCAATAAAAGTGATATGCAAAATGTGTTTTGACTTGGTTTAATATCTCTTTTTCAGGCTGCTGATGCCTGTCCTGTATCTTCCTACCAGCCATTCAAGGTTTGTCCTGCAACCACAGAGGATGAGAGAGATCAGTGTTGGGGAGCAGGGACTTTGCTGCCACAGAGATCTCCACACTCCAGCCCTTGGTCTGCAGTCTGGGAGAGAGCCAAAGCAGGTGGGTTTGAAAGACAGAGCAGGAGAGGTGGGAATCCCTTGCTCCCAGGAGAGCAGGCACACTGCAAGCAGCACTGGCGGATGATAGATCCAACAGATGCTGAGCCATGCCCCATTTCTCCATCCATGCATCTTCCTAACGCAGAGAGATCACACCAAAGACAGCAGGATTATTTATTGAGGTGTTTGTTTGAAGTTGAATGGACAGGAATCACATTTCAAAACAGTAAAGAAAGAGCTTTTGAGCTCTTTTCCTTTCTACAAAATAGCAGCGGCATCGCGGCGGGGATGTCAGGGCGAATCTGTTTCACTGACAACAAGATTGTTCTGTCTAGACGGGGAAGCGCCGCTGAACCGAGGGAGGCTGCGGAATAATTTAAAGCCAAAATACTTTACAGACGTTAAATTTAAAAATAAAAACCGGCTTTGACACAGAGGATGCTTGATGGATAGTTTGTGTGCCGGTGGGATGGGTTGAGGGCGAGGAGCTCGGTGGCGGGGGATTGGCAGATGCCACTCGGGCTGACCTGGTGCCTGCTGACCTGTCACCTTTCCCAGCCAAGTTCTTCCGCCAGAGTGGGTCCATTGAGGTGTCCCGGTGCCTTGTGGAGCTCAGTGTGGGGTTCTCTGCAGCATCTTGAATTCTGCAGTCCCAGCCCTCCCTGTCCCTTCAGTGCCTTGTCCTCACTGTGCTGCCTGACCAGTGTCAAGGGGTGCCGGAGCAGAAGGGGTTGTGTGGGAGGAAGATGAGCCTTGCACTCCCCATCTGCCTGGAGAGGCTGGCAGCCAGGGCTGTCTGAGGCACAGGGATGTGGTGGTGAGGTTGCAGCCCAGCCAGCATAAGGAATTACTTTCTTCTGGCAGAAAAAGAAAGATGAAATATTAAAAGCATGGCTCAAAGGCTGCTATATATATGTGGGGTTTTTTTTTTCCTCTGCTCTGCAGTGCTTTGGTGTGTTGCTCCAGCAGCTGGTCAGAGCAGCAGAATGCCAGCCTTCTGGAGAGACCAGGGAGTGGGGCTGAAAAAAGGGAGGAAGAGGAGGCATGACTCAGGTGGGCTGACCTTGGGTCTCAGGGTGAATGCTGACACTTCAACTCCAGCACAGCCTTTAAGACTTATGCTTTAGTTTTATGTTCAGTGTCAGGAACTGAAAACACCTTTTCTTGTCTCTGTCTCTACAGGGGAGGGCAGTGCCCCTCTGAATCAGCAGGACACCTCTGCCTTGACCACTGTCCTTGGATGAGGGATGATGCAGGTCGGGAAGAGCAGAGGGCTCAGCCAAAGCATCAGTCAGCTCCCCCTGGAGAAGTCCTGCTGGCTCCCAACTTGCCATTCCTGCCATCCTGGTGAGTCCAAGAGTCGCTGAAAACTTTTTCAAGTGGTGATGGTGGGGATTTCTCCCAGGTTAAGCTATTCCATTTGCTTCCGCTGATGAACTTGGGGGCCGGCTGTCAAGGGAGAGCATTGCTGTTGGGCAGCAAGGCATGCTGACAGAGGTGTGGTGTCTCCTAAACTTGGGGAAATTCGAGGCTTCCTGTTTTGTTTTTTTTTTCCCAGGCAGTCCCCAGACTTTGTGTCCCTTGGTGCAGCAATTTAGCTGCTGGGTGGGCAGCAGGAGCCAGCATCCCAATGGAGTACATTCCCAGGGAGTGCAGGAGGAGATAACTGCAAGGAAGGAGAGCTGAGGGCTGGTTGTCTGCCAAGGGAGGATTTGGAGGATGCAGTTCAGGGTGTTTAAGCTGTTCCTTCGGTCTCTTCCTTTGACATCTCTTGTCTATGTCAGCAGGTCTGGGCCCTGGGAAATGTGGGAAAGGGAAGATGTAAGTCCAGCAGGACAGAGAGTGGGCTTGGAGCAGGCTTAACTTTACACCTCTGCAGACCCTGGCAGTGAGGGCTACTTATCTGCTGATCAGGGATGTGCCCAAACAAAGCAGGCTGGGGTCACTGTCACTTGCTGGGGCTCACAGAATGGGATGAGCCGTGGAATGGAGCTTGACCTTGACTCCAGCTCCAGCTGCTGCCTGGTCTTTCATCCCTCGGCTCCTGTCACCTCTGGCAGGGCAGGATGGGGACAGGCCACAGAAGTGGGCCCTGATGTCCCCCCTCCTACAGCCTTGCCTTGGGTGTTCCCCTCCCTGCTGCTGCCTGTGAAACACCCTGTAATTAATTACACCACTCTGCAGCCTCTGAACATTTATTTAGGGTGTTATGCTTGCTGCTGCTGCTGCTGCTTTTACACAATGGCAAATGTGCCATGTCCTGAGCAGGTGGCAGCTGAAGTGGATCACACCATTGGAGCTGTTGAGAGGGGCTCCAGAAACAGGGCAGGTAGAGTGAATGCTGCTGGGAAGGTGAGACAGGTCTGCTCTAGCAGAAGTGCATTGGATATGGTGCTTACAGGAAATTGCTCACTTCCCTGATAGCATCCACTGCTTTAATAGATCAGATTTTCCACTAGTTTGTCTAGCTCAAGCTTTCTTCTCCCTGCATCCTAAAAATTAGTCTAATAGGACTTTTAAACCTCAGAGAGGTTTGAAAATTATTTTCCTTAAGGAATATCACTTTCCTTGGGGTGGTCAGAAAAAGGGAGGCTGGGGGGCATTTCAGCTGAAGGACATGGCTTCAAAAAAGCCTCCCCAGAAATGCTGCCAAGGGCATGCAGAAATCAGCCCAACCTGAAATAGCTGGTGACCACCCAAGCTGAGTTAAAAATCCCCTCTGCCTCTGAGCATCTTGCTCAATGCTGCTGTCAGAGGACCGGGATGGTGCACCTGGAACAGACAAAAGTGTTCTACCTGCTTTTCAGGAAACAGAGAGACAAGCGTTGACTCACCCATCCCTGGAAGGGAGCAGGTTTGTTTGTACCTGGCTCTAATTCCAGTGCAGTAGGAATCTGTTCCCGACAGCCCAGTGTAGAGCTGCCTGTGCTGTGTCACTTCCAGAAGGAAGGGACGCAGGAGCTGTGCTGCTGTGTGTGGCTGTGCCAGCAAAAAGCTGCAATCAGTTTGCTTTGTGCAGTGTTGTGAGCTGGGGCTGTGCATTGTCCCCGCAGAAACATGGGGCTGGGGTCAGTTTGTTGCTCTGGAATGCTGTTGGGCTGCATCAGTGGGAGGCAGAACCTACACAGGCACAGGTATCACCTTGTGATGCCAGAGCTGCTGCATCCTCGGGGTGACATACCACTAGTGTGTGAGGGGGGGGCGTGCTGCCTCTGCATGCTCTACAGCCAGTGCCTCCAGCAGACTGGCTCCTCACTGCAAAGGCAATCCAGATAGCCCAGCTCCTCCTGTTTCTTCCCTGTAAGGGAAGTACTGTTTGGTTTTAACGTTTCTGTGGAGCTGGTTTGTATAAACTGAAGCAGGTTGTATTTATTCTGTAGAACTCCATAGGTGTCCTGCACTGGACATCCCCTCCCAGTGCACTGAGAGCAATTCAGCTTCAGGGATCATCACCAGCACCGTTATCTTTATTGCCAGTCCTGCCTGATAAATCTGCTCCCTCCAGGATGGCCAAGCCTGCCGAGTAAGCCAGACCTAAACACACACACGTGCAGTGGGAGAGAGCAGAGCTCGTCCTCAGGAGCTGTTTGCAGGGATCTCAACAGCAAGCACGCGAAACCCCAAGGGCTGCTTGAAAAACACGGAATTAACAGAGCTCTTGTACAACCAGCCTTGCGACTCCCTGGGTTTCTTCCAGCACGCTGGGGACTGGGGTTCAGGTTGTTGTCAGCTTGGAGGGGTAGAAACGTGAGCCCTTTGTCCTTCCCCTCACCTGAGTCTGGGCCATTATGCTGCATATCCATTGCAAAACTCAGCATGGAAACCAGAGACTTGTGCTGGACTGGAACCTCATGAGCCCAGGGCTGCCTTACTGAGCTGCGTCCCAGGTAAGCAAGAATGTCCTTCAGTGTCCTGTAGGACGGAGCAGGGGTGCATGTCACCAGCACATGGTGCCCCCTGTGCTGTCATCCACAGGGGACAAAGCTGGGCTGGGAGCCTTAGTTTGGAGATCTTTGTCTATGGTGGCATCTTCCCCCGAGTTCAGGTGGCTGTGGGAGCCAGGAGCTCTCATCTCGCCCACACCAGGTACCTGGCTGCCTGCTAGTTATGGCAAACAGTCTTTCTCCTCCCTCCTGCTGAACTGCTGGTACCACTTTTCCCCTCCATTTCAGGCCTGAGTGCCTCACGGGAACATCCCTCGGTCTGGGAGCTCCTGGAGGTTGTGGATCACAGCTGGCTTCTCATGGAGTCAGGACAGCTCCCTGGGCAGAAGCAGCTCCCCAAGCCCTGCTGCCTGCACAAGCTGGTTTCTATCTGGCACATCTGGTTGCACCACAGAGTTGTCCAAATTCACCTGAGTGCTGAGGATACAGCCTTGTATCCATGGCTTCCTGCTGGGAAAGGGAGCACTTTTGTCATGGGGCATCTGATGAGAAACAAGTCAGGTGCCAACTAGTGCACCTGCTGCACTGGCTCTTCCTGAAGGATGGAAACAGTCTGAGAAGGCCTTTGCCACCATGTCTGGGCAGAAGGGGCTTGTGGATCCTGGCAGGGGCAGAGGAGCTCTCTGGGGAGCAGGGGAGGTCCCTGAGCTCTCAGCCCTGGGGTCTGCTGTCATCCTGGTGCTGCAAGGGCAGGGCTGGCCTGTGCCCCAGCCGTGTCCCAGCAGTGATGGCTGCCACTGCCTGCTGCAGCTGGGCTCTGAGCAGGCAATGGAAGTGCAGAAAGCTGCCTCCCAGCTCCCTTCTGAGGCCACGGGATTTCGGGAGAGAAAGTGACTTTTATAGAAATAAAGGAGACTTCCTTTTGGGTCAAGTGCTCTGGAAATGAATGATTTGGAGATGAAAGCCTTTTTGCTCTGGTAATACAGACTCACATTGCCTAGAGGGAAGTCTGCCTTGTGCTGGGGTGTTTTTCCCTCTGGGGGCATTGCGATTGCAATTGAAGATGAATTTCCAACATACAAAGGAGAAGAAGAAAGCTGAGAGAAGGCTTTAAAACATATCAGGGGTTCTCGTGATCTGTTTTAATTTGTCAGCATGTCTCTCTTGCTTGTAACATCCCTGTTGGGTGCAGAGATTGTTCCTCCTCTTCCCTTTGTGACTTGCTCCTTCCCTCTGGCATCTTCATCAATTCCAGGCTCTGGTTTTAATTTTTTTTTACCTTTTTTTTCCTTTTTCTTTTCATTTTTTGCACCTAGGGCTGGTTGGCACAGCAGCAGCAGCTCCTGTGTGCTGTATTGGGTGAGGATCACCTCATGAATTGGGCTGGCAGAGATCAGAGAATTACAGGATGGTTTGGGTTGGAAGGGACCTTAAAGACCAGGTAGTTCCAACCCCCTGCCATGGGCAGGAATGTCACCCACTGGATCAGGTGGCTGAGAGTCTTGGCTGGCTGGAGGTGAGGAGAGACCAGCCCTCAGCCCTGACAGCAACCAGGTGAAGCCCTTTTTGAAAGCTATGGCAGGGACTCTTTCCCTATCGGTTTATTATCCAGAGGGTCTCTTTTGAAAACATGTTATGCCCCATAGACTGAAGGTCCTCAAAGCCTGTTTGGCTTTGGAAAGACCATGGGAAGCACCGGAGTGTCCTATTTCTCTGCTTTCAGCTGGTTTCTGCCCCCCTGCCCTGGAGGGATGAAGTGCAGGCAGAGCTTTGCTGCTGCTTAGTGTGAAGTGCTGTAAAACCCAAGCATTGATTTCTCAATCAAAGGTGTCTGTTTTCTCCTCAGTCTGGGCTTTAATGCCTGAAAATCCATTTTTCACTCCCCACCAGTTTGCTGTAAGATTTTTAAATCAACTGTTGTGCTTCAGAGCTTTGGGAAGGGAATGGATTCAGTCGAGCTGGCTCGCCAGTGAGTTTTGAACCAGAGAGAGAACAGACAGAGCCTGTGGGGGCTCTCCAGTCTTAGGTGAGACCTTTGCCTGTGTCTCGCTGTGGTACAGGACAGCACAGTTCTCCAAGGCTTTGGAAAGCTGTGGGTCTCCCTCCTGTCCCAGCAGTGACCCTGGTTCAGCAGGTCTGTGGTGCCCAGGCTTTGTGGATTGTAGGCTGAAGTTCAGGATGTCCTGAGAACAGATGCCAGAAAAGCCTCAAGACTTTTACATGAAGATAAAAAAAAAAAAAAAAAGAAAAAAAGGAACACCGCGTTCCCACTTGTGCTTCCCATATTTTCATGGCAATCACAATGTTTGTTCCCTGTTTCCAGCACATTATACTGTGCTGCTCTTCAGGGGTTGTACAGCTGATCCAAGCCTTGTTGAAATGCAGCTGGTTTTGGGGAGGAATGGAGCAGCTTGGGGCAGCAAGGATTGCTACTGCCTAGGAGGACTGTGCTCCGCAGGGATTGCTGCTGGAGACTGAGCTGGGAAAGCTGCTGCAGTTCCTGCCTTGGCTTTTGCCTCTTCCATCAGCTCCCCATCCCCACTGTTTAATTCCAGCTTTCCCCTTTCTAGAGAAGGGTGAATGCCATGGAAAACCCTTTCCAAAGGAGGGAGCAGGGTTGTTCTGCAGCCCTGGGAGGTGCTGGTGGAGGTTGCAGTGGAACAGAGGGAAAGGATGGTGAGATCCAGGTGACTCCTGGTGCTAATTGTATGCAGCAGATTTGTCTGGAAGGAGCTGAAGGATGCACATCAAGGATGTCTCAGCTATTCAAGTGAGAAATCAAATTAAACTTTGCATCAAACAGTGGAGCTGCTCCGTGCTGGGAGTTGTGTCGGATCCATTAAGGTTTCTCCGTGTCGGGCCCCAGGGAGTTAGTGGAGAGGAAAACCAGTGCTCAGTGTCAGGGGCTGGGTTTGATGCTCACCTGGATGTGTTAATGATATGGGCAGGAGAAAAGGGGATTAGTGCTTTAACCTTCAAGGTACCTGTGTGTGGAGCAGGGAGGGGGACACTGACTGCACAGCGATGCCTGTTCTGTGTGCCATGGGATGTGTGTCCATCTCCTTGGGGAGGACTGGACAATGTCCCCAGTGAGCTGGAGGTCTGGAAAACGCTGTTGTCCCAGTTACCTGTCTCCTGATCTCCCACTAACAGGCTGGGAGATGGAGTCCATTGGGAACCCTGGGCTGTCTGGGAGGCGGATGGGAGGAATCTGAAGGAGAACCAAAACATCAGCATCACACACAAGCGTGGTTCTGACTTGCATCTCGTCGGGCACGAGTCCATGTGTGCTCCAGGCAAGGAAAAGATCTGGACAACACATTTCTCCCCACACAGGGACAGATTGCTCGGAGGCTGGATGGAGCAGACTTGGCATGGGAGAGCCGGCAGGCCGGAGGAAGCTGCCAGGGAAGTCGTCTGCTGGGAATCTGTGATGTTTGGCTCCAGAATGATTTCCCCACGCGGCACCAGAAGCTCTGAATGCTCCCAGGTAACCAAAGCTCATCCATACTGGCTTCTCACCATGGTGGGAACACACCAAAGAGCTGGCAGCCATCAGGAGGAGGAGAAGGGGGAACACTGAGCTTCCTCCACAGCAAATGCTGAATGCCAGAGGGTTCTCTGTCTCACGTGCACAGGCCCAGGCTGGACTGCTTCTCCCTGATTTGGTTTCTTTGCATTCCTGGTGCACGTAGTGCTCTGCCTCAGAAGCACTGGAGTGCCAGCTTGATATTTAGAAGCCATTTGCAGTACTGCTGCTCTGCTGGCAGGAGAAATTGGTCTGACCCTGGGATGTCCATGTCCTGGTGCTGGAGCACGCTAACTCCGTAACAGGCAGGGCTGAGTCTCCTCGCGTGTCCTGCCTCCTGCTAGGGCTGGATTAGGGCTCTCCAGCCAAGAAAATGTCTCTCCTTCTTCCTTTTCTGTCGTCTTATAAGGATTTTTAGGAATTTAAGATGCTAAGCCTCAATTAGGCAACACTTATTAATTTCCGAGATGTAATTTATTTACAGAGTGTTGCCATTCACAGCAGTGAGTGCTGGTAATTGCTGTAGTTTGCTTTCCAGGCTGGGATGTGAGAGACTTGAAAAGCCTGTGAGTGTGGCTGCCAGGCAGGCAGGGCTGGCTCTGGGTGGATCCTGCCTTCTGGGGATATGAGGAGCTGACTGGCACCCAGGCAGCCCAGTTTTGCTTGGAGCAGTCGCTGTCCTAGGGCATGGGAACAGGCCAAGGGGCAGGAATGCCATCCTCACTTCATGGCTGTGTTAACCCAGCCATCCCACAGTGCCTTTTGCTGTCTCTGCCCTTTGTTTCATTTGCCCCAGCAGGATGTGGGTGTCCTCATCCTGTTCCAGAGCTGCTGCTAAGGCTGAGCAAGCCACCTCACTGTAGATCTGAGGGCAGAGCTGCAGAAAATCAATGAGGCCAAAGCAAATGAGGTGCTCCACGCTTGTCCTTCAAGCCACCAGCACCAGGGATGGCACCTTTGCAGCGTGATGGCTCAAGGCTATTTTTTTTTCCTTCTCTCCCTGGCACAGGCTGTTGCCTGAAGCTGCAGAGAGGCTATAGTGAAGCTCTGCTGACACGTAGCCCTGTGACCAATTCCTCTGAAGTTGGCTGAGCTGTTTAGCTGTGAGACATCAGCTCCTCCAGGATGAGCTGGGCTGAGGGGCAGAGCTGCCCTCCAGCCTCCATGCTCTGAGAGTGTCCAAGTAGGACAGGGAGACTTCAATTCCTGCAGCCTCCATCCAACCTTATCTCCATTTCTGTGGCTGCTGGGGCTGGGTTGAGGGAGGAGATCAGCCTGCTGTGTTTTGGGGATGGAGAAGCTCTCCCTTCTCCTGTTCATGAACCAGTGGGCTGTGTCTTGCCACCTAGACCAGCAACATCTTTAGGACATCTAAAGATGTCCTAACATCGTGCCAACATCTGATGGCTCTTTGGGGAAAGGAGTTGGACAATTTGCCAAAGTACCTCATCTCACTCAGTGTCAAACCACTGTCTTCACCTTGTTATGCTTCCCAAGGGCCACTGGAAAATGTGGAAGTAGAGCTGTTCTCCTTCCCCGCATGTGAGTGTGTTTGTGTAGGATCTGTGCTGAGATCCTGGTCTTGGTTTGTTTCCAGAGGCAGTGCTGAAACCCTCATGTTCCATGAAGACTTGGACAAATTATTGCAAAATAGCCCAGTTGTATCCTCTGGCAGCCTCATCCCTGGTCAGGCCCTGCTGAGCCTGCCAATGCAGCAGTTGTTGTACAGGAAGGATTTTGCCATCCGCCATCATCTCCAGTTGAGCCTGATCTGTAGCTCCTGTTTGTGGGCATGGGAAGTGTTCTGCGCTCCCAGGAGCGGGTGGTGAGTGGTGCCTGGATTGATTATCCATCTGGCATGCTGCTGGGCCATTTGTTACGGAGGATCTTGCAGGAAGAGCCTCTGATGCTACAGTGAACTCTGTGCTGTGGGGATAGTTGGGATAATTCCTGGCAGCTCATGCGGGCAAATCCTGGCTTCTCAAATGCCTAAAACCGGTGAGTTTGGATCACTGCCTGCCTGCTGTGATGATCCTCTTTAATATCCTGGTCCAAGTATCCATGGAGAAGCATGACCTGCTTCTTCCTAGGCTGAGCGTGCCAGGATGCTGCCGAAGGGTTTCTGGTTTTGTTTCTCGAGCCTGACCTCTTCCTTGTGCACTTGGTGATGCCTCGTGATGCGGAGAGCAGGGGCTGCAGGGAGTATGTCTCCTCTCTCCATGGCTGACCTGCAGAGCAGGAATCTGGCCCCGGAGCATCCCCTGCCCTTTGTAGGGCTCGAGTTCAGATGCTGAGCTGGGCAGCTCCCAAACATGAAATGCAAATGAAATGGAAAGCTGAGGGGCAAAGGGGCTGCTGACTCCTTCACTGCTGGGCTCTGCAGCCTGCAGGAGAACAGTGTTCTGGCTGTTGCTTTTGTTCTCCTTCCCTGATTAGCCTGAGCAAGTCACCAGCAAGATAAACGAAGGCAGTTTCCTCAGCTTGTGCTGAGATCTTGTTATGCACTTCCATGAAGCCAAAGGGGAGAAGGGAGCAGCCCAAGCCTCCTGGAGCTGAGGCACTGTGGAGTTGTACAGCACCATACCCCTGCCAGCCCTGGGGGAGGCTGGAGTGGGCTGAGGAAGGGTTACCCAGTCACAAGAAAAAGGGTTAATGACTCCGAGATAGAGTCCTGGCTTTCTTCCAGCTCCTCCACCATACAGGGGGCAGAGGAGCAAGGGCTGTGAATGCAGATGAGTTGGAGGGGAGAGCAGGTTGGACACCAGGGTTAGCAGGTAGGTGGAGAGCAGGGTGTTTGCCTCTTTCTCCCTGGTTTGAGCTGTTTTCTGTGTGCACGAGCAAAGCAGAGTGTGGTCTCCTGAGAACAGTCGCAGTGTGTGTGGGGGTGATGGTGGATGTTCCTACGGGCCAAGGGGCAATGGGGGTAAATGTCTGTGCTCCTAAGCTCCAGGGTTCTTTTTGGAAGGCCTTGGAGATGGCTGGATAAGATCTGTATTGTCCTGTGATCTACTCAGCACTTCCTCTATACCATCCCTGCTCTACAGGGCTGTGCCAGCCTCACCTGATCCCAGAGTCTGCAGCCAAGTTATGTCCTGACCTCACTCTCTGCTGGGTCTCCTGGCCCTGAGAACTGCTTTTGGGCTGTAGGATCCTCTGGAATCATGCAGGAGTAACCTGAGCTAGGAGCTGGTTCCTGGTTCGGCTGAGGGTCCTGCTGCCTGTTCCAGCAAGAGGATATTTTCCTGGGAAAGGGCTGATCATGGACCACAGTTTTGCTGCTCAGTACCACCATGGTTTGTAGCCCAGCTTTAAGTGTGGGTTTCTAATGAAAGGCTCTTCTGCAGCACTTTGCTGGTGCTGTTTAGGTGGCTTTTAAACCTGTGTTCTTCAGCAGCCTAAGCCATGTGCATAGTAAACCCCTGAAGTGGAGTCAGGCTCTTAGGATAACAGGGAAGTGTGAGGTTGGAACAGACTGAAATGAGAGAAGCAAGGGAGCTCGTTCCTTATGGTAGGATTCTGTCCCCAGGGAGCTGGACTGGTGGGATCTCTTGGTTTGGCTAATGAGTGAAGGCTGGAATGGGAGCAATTAGTGTTTTACAGCTGCTTCCCTGTGGCCTTATCCTGAAGTTAGATATTGGGAATATCAGTCTGATCAGAAATGATTATGAGTGCCCAGAAACCATTAGCACTGGCTGTGCCCTGAGGACAAGTCCATCACTTCTGCTATGGGGCATATGGATGCATAGGGAAGCAGATTCCATGTGCTGCCTGGCCACCTCCTTCCACCTTGTGCTGGGAGACCAGAAGGGATGGGAGGCTGGAGACCTGTTAACTCCCCAGCAGACCCATGGAGACATTCCTGGCCTCCAGCCCTCGGCATCACGGACAGCCAAGGCAGACCCTTCCCCAGGCACATCCCTGGCAGCAGCCAAGGCACGGCCCTGGACATCCCTCTCTCCTCCATACTAATCCCATTCAGGCCTTGTCCTGTGCTTCTCCCCAGGGAGGCTGCAGGTGTGAGAAAGCGGCTTCTTCGTTTAGGGCTGCACAGATTAACTCTCACCCTCGGGAGCAGCTCGCTCAGCCTGCGCTGGAGATAAGTGTGGCCGTGTCCTCCGGGCTGTCCAGCTCCTGGCAGGGCTGTGATTATTACCCTCAACACAGGCTGCTCACCAAACACCTGCAAGGTCCAGGGACGGAGAAACCGAGTAATTTTTTGCAAGTGAATAGTCATGTTGTGTTACACTGAGAACACTGTCCTTTTTTTGGTGTTTTTTTGTGGTGCCTCTTAGAGCTCTGAGGCATCTCCAGTCCTCTGAAATCTTCCAGGGTAAGAGCCAGAGACATTGCTGTGACTCCAATACCATGTACAGCACGAGGCTGATTGCTCTCGGCACGAGCACAGTTGGACTCTGGTGTTGCTGTTAAGCTGACAATTTCTAAACTCGTTCAGCTTTCTCTGCTGTTTGTGGTTCTCTGTAGCTCACCCCTGATCCCCTGCAACAGACCCCAGTTACTGGCAGTGGTACAATGGGGAGCATCACAGGGGCAGCACGATGTCGAGACCTATCCAAGTGTTAATAAAAGGGCTTACTGTGGACAAAAGGAAATCCTGCCCCTCCAGAGAGCTTGAGGAAGAACCCAATCTAATTAACCTCGGAGGTGATTGATTACAGTGTTATTGTGTGCCAGAAATAGCCTCTACCAGCTGTCTTTCCCCTTGGAAAGCCCCGCCAGACTTAAAGGCAAGAAGAGCTGGACCAGAGCAAGGCTGAAGGAGTGTTGTCCATCCAGAAGTTTGACTCAAGCTGCAGGGACACTGTTGCATTGCTCCAGGTACCTTTCTTAAGTTGGCAAAGCGTCCTCAAAACTCCCTCAAACTGCTTCTTCAATGGACCCAAGTGCCTCAGCTTCTCCAGACACCTGATCTCTGCTCTCCATGGGGTTTGTGTGAGGAGCTCGTGGCAGGATGAAGCAGGGAGGTCTGGATGGCTTCTCTTGCAGGTTGTAGCCTGGGTTGGCAGGTTCCTGGGAAGGGTGAGGCTGCCAGAGCAAATACCTGCTGTGTAGAACCAAGTTAATTTTGTGTCAGCTCCTGAAGGAGACATGTAGCTGAACCAAGCACGGCAGGTGGCTGTGCCCAAAGAGGGCACTGCCATGCCACATTCCTCCAAAGCCTTCCTCCCTTTCCAGAAAGTGGCTTCCCCAGCCCCAGCTGCTGTCTGGGAGCAGGGCTCTCCCCTGCAGGGCTCAATGGAAACAACAAACCTCAAGGATTTCTTGGAGGAAAATCATCTTGGCTCATGATAAGGCATATTTTTTTTTCTTTTTTTTTTTTTTCTGAGGTGTAGCAATTATGTTAAATAAGAAGCTGTCACCAAAATGTCTGTTCTGCCTTTTGACGACCTGCTCTTCTCATGAGCTTAGGCAAAAAAAAAAAAAAAAAGCGTAAATCAGATGTGCTTTTCCTCTTGTTTGCATTTCTTCCTTATCTGGCTGCCTTGACTCCTCACCTGCAGGGAGAGCTGCGGGTTCATCCCACTGCTGAGGGTCCCCTGAGCTCAGCTGGAGCTGTCAGTCCATGTGTGTGTCCCCAGCAGTTCCTCCTTTGTACCCACCCTAGGGTGGCTTCTGCAGGGAAATTCTCCTGGTTAAATCTTGCTTGTAGAGGGAGAAATAGCTTGGGAAGCCTGTTCTGCAAAGAGCTGTCAGGGAAGGGATCAGCATTCCGAGGCTGCTGCACTGCTCCATAGGAGGAAAAGCTTCAAACAGCAATTAGCCTGCACTGCCATTTCCAGGGAAACAGCTCTTGGTGAGCTGGACAATGGGCTGCAGGAGGCAAACAGGTTAAAAGCTCTAATTCTGGCAGAATATATTTAGGTGAGCTTTTTTCCTTTCAAAGGAAGGTGGGTTAGAAAGGCTCTGAGTCCTTTAAATAGACTCTCCTTCCGTACCCAGCTCGGAGCTGCGTCAGGAGCTCTGGTTGTTCCCTTCCACCCCTGGTGCTGCTGACAAGTCCCCAAAGCCTCAGCACTGGGGTGTCTAAAACCTGCCTTCCTGTCAGCAGCAGAGGGGCTGAACTAAAAGTCTCTGTTTTCCCTTGGCAGCTGCCACAGGAAGAAGTTCTCTGCTGCTGCTTTCTGGTTATTTATTCTCTTTGCTGAAGTGTGGCAGTGTAAAAGGTAATTTAGTCTGGGTTAGTGCAGCACAATGCAAACCAAGTCAGAGCCATGTTCTCCTGGCACCCTGCTCTCGCTGCCATCCCTAAACCCCTGAATGTCCCATGTCCCCTCTGATGGGGGCATAGGGGCATAGGGGCAGCTGTGACCCACAGAGGGGAGCTGATGGCTGTGATCAGCTCTGGATGTCTGGGAATGAACGTGGAGCTCATGTCCCAGCACCTCCTGCCGAGGTTACCTCCATCCAGTGCCTCCTGCTGCCTTCAGTGGCTGCTGGTGCTGCATCCTGGAGCTGATGTTCCTGCTGAACACACTCATGGTTACTAAGTCCAAGATTATCACATTTTGGATTTTTATAAATTATAAAGGAAAGGGACTTCTTCCTTAATCCCCTGCGCTTTTTCATTCCTTCAGTGTGTTAGCTAACACACTGTTTAAGCTGTATGTCAGCCCTGGTTCTTGCTTACTGTGGATGAGGCTGGTTTTCACAGCTCTGTGATCAGCCCTGTAACATTCCCACTGCCCATGCAGACTGACCGGTGCAACTCTTCAAAAACTGTGTTGTTCTTACAAGCACTCTTTGCCCTGGATAAATCAGGCAGCACATCTTCAGTCACAGGTAACAGGTAATGTGGAAGGAGGAGGTTATCACCTCAGGTTTCCAGGTCTCCCACTCACCCAAAGGGGCTTCCTTGCCTCCACCACAGTGGGATGCAGAGACACCTGAGCAAGGAATTGTGCAGTCCAGAAGGAGCAGAGCTGCTTTATCACCATCCCATCCTGAGAGGCACACAGGTATTCTCTCCAGCTGCTGGGCTGCCTCTTGAGGTAGGTTGGTCAATGTTGGCCTTGCTGTCTAGGAGCTGTCCTGCTGGTGTGTGGGCTGTCACCCTCTGAGCCACGAGCTGCTGACACACTTTGGCTGGTTGGGTGTGTTGTGCTTTCCCAGGTCCGTGTTTTCCCTTGCGTGGGACAAGTTCTTTCCTTGCTGGAGTAGGGCTGGGCTGGGCAGGTGCTCCTAGGCTGGTGTTTACAGAGGAATGAGAGGAGCTGACAGAAGCGTTTTCACACCCTTTGCTTTGGTGTAGCTTGGCCTGCTCATTTCCTCAAATTTTGCTGCCCTTGGTTTTCTCCCAGTGTCCCTGCCCATGGCAGTGGGGTTGGAAGTAGATGATCTTTAAGGTCCCTTGCAACCCAACCCATTCTATGATTCTATAATTCTGTGGTCCCCTGGCAGCCATTTCTGTCTCTTCTGTTTCTTCCTGAAGCCACTCTGACCTCCCTGCATGGATGTCATGGTCCTTCCACTGATGTTCACGTCTGCTCCCTGCTGCTGTGCTTGGCCTGATCTCTTCTTTCTGGTGCCACGAGCCCAGCACTCCTCTCCTGGTGCTCCCCTAGCCTGCATAGCTTGTTCCTAAGCACTTCTGGGAACCTTCCCCCCCGGAGCAGAGCCCACCCAAGGGGGAGATGCCATCAGGCTCTGCCCACCCAGCCGGCTGTGGGGGCTCGATGTTTGCCCCCCTTCCCCAGAGCCGTGGGGAGGGCAGTGCTGGGCCATGCCAGGGAGGATGATGAGGCTCCTTTTGTTCCCGTGGCTGGGTGGGAGGTGGCACCAAGGCCCCGGTGACTCAGGAGAGGGCAGTGCCGTGCCATGAGCTGGCAGCTGTGCCCAGGCTTTTTGGAAGGAGCATGGTGAGAGGCTGCATCCTCTTTGGCTTCCCAGGAGAGCTCAGAGCAGGCTCCTGCATACCTGCCCTCCCTTTTGAAGGGTGGGGAGAATTTATTGCTAATTATTCGTGTGGCTCTTGGGAGGTTTAGTCTGACAAGAAGATCGCTATCTCTGCTTGGCTGTTGTTTGCACCTGTCTGTGCCCCACGAGCCTCGGTGAGGCTCTCATTACCCTCCAAAACCCCTTTGCCAAATTGCTGTGGGGTCAAAGTGAGCTTTGCCCTGGCAGAAAGGAGCCTCTGGCACTGGGTCCTCTCCCCGTGGCTCCTTTTGGCCACGTTCAGCATGAGCAGTATTTGTTGGCAGGGATCCCTCCCTGCACTGCTGCCTGTCTCGTGCTTGTTCCTGAGAGGAACAAGCAGCACATGATGGTTTCTGAGATAAATCGGGTTCCCAGGTGTCAGGACAGAAGGAAAGGAGCTGGAAATGTGAGCTTCACCTCTCTGTAACTCATTCTGGGCTTTGCCAGAGCAAGACCTGGCTCTGTGCAGCTGCTTATCAGTTGCTGTGGTGCCCAGTTCCCTCTGCCATGGAGCAGAGAGGTGGGAATAAACCTCGGCAAACCAACTGCGCTTTCCCAGGGGAAACAGCACTGGTGGGAAAGTGCTTGGGTGCAGTTCTCCAGCTGTACACACTGGGCTGCCAGTGGGAGGTGGCACTGACTGGGCAGGGCTGGAGGGCTGGGAGGTGATGCCTTGGCAGGGGAGATGTTGGCTGTCCAAGAGCTGTCCCTGTCCCTTCTGTCCCCAAATGAGTGGAGGACTGGCAGGTTTAAAACCCAACTCTGGTTCCAGAACCGTGGGCAGCAGGTCTGGCGCTGCCGCCTCCCTTAGAAGTTGACTGGTTTAAACTGCTTCAGGCTCATCCATCACCAGTATTGCCAGCCAGCCTTGGGCACAGTGTGACTCAGGGTCCCTTGGAGAGGGGGGCAGCCTCCTGTCCCTCCCTGCCCACCCTGCCTCACAGGAGCACCCAGCCTGCTCACCCTGCTTGCTCGATTTATTTCGGTCCGCGTTAGTTGAGGATGAAGTCACAGATGTTTCTGGGCAGCGATAGGATCTCACCAGCCAGCTCTCCTTTAATAAGATCCCAGGCACTGGAGGTGCCCCATTCCCTTATCTCCCCTCTGCAGATGTATGTTGCCCCCCTCTCTCTGTCCAGACTTGGAGGAAGCAGCTGAATCGCTGCCACAACCCCTTCTCTTAGCCCATAAATAAAACCGGAGGCTGGAAGCTGAAGGAAGGCATGAACACAGCACTGCCCATGTTTCTGTGGCTCCCAGGACTCCTGGAAGCTGTCTCATGAAAAGGTAATGTCTCTAGCCAGGGAAGTGAATGTCAGAGCATGTCTCCTGGCCAGAGTGGCCACTGCGAGCCAAAAATGTGGAAAAATAGATGGAAAGAAGGAATCAACAGCACTTCATCCAGTACAGAGCCTGGGAAATGTAGAAATTGTGAAGGGAAGGAAAAGATGGGATGAGAAACTACAGAGGGATTACTAGCAGCGAGAAGAAGGAACTGATTTTTAGCATATGAAAAGAAAAAAAGGTGGGAAAGAAAAAAGTTCAGCAATGCTGTTGGAATTGGAAAAGCCAGGTGTGTGGAGAAGGGACAATGCCTTTAAGCCCATATGACAGTGACCATGTGGGAATCTGTCTCCATTCCTGCCATGGTCAAGGACCCATCAGCAGCATTTGGAGAGTGCAGAGGGCTCAGGGTGGGCAGATCCCCCAGCTCCTGCCCTGGAGCTGGGGAGGAGTGAGCAGCAGCAACCTGGATCAGCCTGAGCGGTGCAGGAGTTGAGCTGCTCTCCAGGCTGGGTTCCTTGGAAGCAGTCAATGAAGGCTTTGTGGGAGGTTCTATAATGACTGACCTGACAGGAATGGGTGTGATGGAGGCCCAGAGCCAGCTCAGGTCACAACTGGGTTAAGCTGTGATGCTGATATCATCACTGTTCAGAAATTTATACTTTTCTTCAATGAGAAAGTCTTCAGCTTTGCACCCTGATATGGAAATTGGTCTGGGCTGCAACTCTGTGCTTCCCCATGGGGCATCCCCACTCCCCAGGCCAGGCTGAGCTGCTGTACCAGCACTTTATGGGGCTCTCAAAGCCATTTTGGGTCTGCCTGCTGCTGTCAGGCAGTGCCACCACATCTCTGAACCAGAGGAGCCCCTTGTCCACAGGGCTCTCTGCCATCCCTCTGTGTGATGCAGATGAACCCACACCTAACTGCCTTTAAAATCCCCTGTTACCATGACAACTCCCCAAGCTTGCTGCACTCAGTGCTGTCTCTCTCCTCCCAGGTCTTGCATCCCCACCAGAAGGCTGTGTGTGTACCTCAGTACGTACACGTGCCTGATTCCGGCTTTCAGAGGTGGCTCATAATCCCCTTGGAGCATCAGTGGAATCTCTCCTGAGCTGGTGAAGGGTTTACTTGGAAGGTCTGATAAGGAGGTTAAGGAGAGGCCAGCAGCCGCTCACCCTGCGGCCGAGCGCTCCGACAGCTAAACTTAGCCCCTGAGTCACTAATGAGTCAGCAATTCAGGGCAGGAAATCTTCATTTCTCTTTTCTTCGTGTTTTTCAAACAGTGATGCACCCTGGGCAGGCTCCAGGTTAGATTGATTTCAGTCCTAATCCAGCATGTTACCTGCCTGCAGTCCTTTCCCCTGGAGCATCTTTGAGCCAGTCCAGAAGAGTGAGCTCCTTCCTCTGGCACCTGCCATGACAAGTGCCTGTCCACAGCCAAACAGCCTCCTTTCTTATTGTCAGTGGCCCAAGACATGGAAAACTCTGCCTGGTCAACAAGGTCTCTTGCTGGGAAAGTATTTGTGGAGGCTGTGGGCAGGTAGAGCATCCCTGGAGCTGCTTGGAAACACAGCAATGAGCGAAGGTCCATGCAGATGCTCTTCTCCCAGCATGAGTGCTGCAGCACTGTCAACAGCAACAGAAGTGCTCTGAAAAATCCATGTGAGTGTTAAAATAACCAACATCAGGAGATCCAGATGTGCTGAACCTCCAGAGCTGCTCCGTGTGATGCCCAAGCCTCCTCCAGACCAGCCTGTCGATGTGCTGTCTGTGCCTGCCACCAGCCAGCCCTCCCCAGAGGAGGGACAGGATCCAAGATCCCTGGGAGCTGCAGTGGAGTGGGGTCAGCCAGAGATCTGTGTTGTGCCTGCTGGACACCTTTTCCTAGGATGGAGCAGGCTGGCCAGGCAGCTTCTCACAGTCCCTGAAAAGTAAATCCTGGGAGCAGAGTCCCCACTGTCAGCTGGCTGTATCCATTTGTGTGAGATCCCACTGAGTGTGTTTTGCATAATTTGTTTCCCAGAATGAAGTGTTTTACAAGTGCAGCGTTTGATCACCTTGCAAAAGGGGATGAAAAATCATCCCCATGCCTAGGGCTGGGAAATAATTGGAAAGGAAATCTGGAGAAGGGACCATGTGCTCACCACATTATGTTAGCTGGGCTGGAGAGCCCAGAAGAGCTGGTGTGTGTGCTGGCAGACAGCCTGGAGCTGGACAGGAGCTGCATGGACATGGCAAAAAGCCCATGCTGAAAACACCAGGCGTGGAGATGTCTGAGTGAAGCCAAACCCCAGCATCCTGCCCAGGAGCTGGAGCTGCTCCCAGTTCCCCATGCCTGCCCAACACCTGATCCAGGAACTGCTCCCAGGTTCTGCACAGGATCTGGCCCTTCCTTGAGGCAGTGGTACCTCTACTTTGCTTAAGGGTTGCTGGTGAGCCACCTTCTTCCCAGCACCTGGGGATAAATCAGTGGCTTGTTGGACTGTGAAGGGCACAGTGAGCGATGGGTGCTCTGGGGGTGACGATGGGTGTTGGGCTGAGGGGCTGCCCCTCTCACTGTCATTTTTTTTTATTCACAATAGGTGAAGGATGAAAAATCAGAGTAATGGCCATGGATACAGCATCCACTTGACTTCTCTTGCCCGTGGCGGGGACGATTAATCTAGTTAAGGCGTTGCAGTGGGGTGAGACCAGAAGGTTACGCAGCCCAGGAGCTGAGGATGGTGCTGAACCGGGAGCTGCAAGGTGTGTTCCCCCTCCCCCTCCCTGCCTTGCCTTTGGTCTGCTGCTGGTGGGGAATATTGTTCCATGTTGGGAGCTGGTTCAGCCCAGGCTGGCGGAGCAGCAGGAGCCTCACCGTTACTAATGAGCTGTTTGCTGCTGGCTGCCTGCACAGCAGTGGGTACTCAGTGCTGCCCAAGACCTGTGCTGATAAACCAAGTGGCTTCCCCCTGCTACAGGCCTGTCACCCACTCCCTCCTACCTGAAGGATCTCTCTTACCGCTGCTTCTGCCTCATCCATAGTGAATCAAACAGCTGAGGTCTGATCCTGCTGCTGGGCGGTGTAAAGTTGAGGGTGACTCTGACTGTTGCTGGTCTCTGCTCTGAGGTTGGTGCAGGTCAGTGGGCTAGAGGAGGCTGCTGGCCACCCGTGTGGCAAAGGGCATGGCTGTCACCTTCATGGAGAGGGTCTGGGCCTTGCACTGCGCTCTGGCGGATCCTGGAGGAGACCACCCTGCACTGAGCCACGTGCCCCCCGTTTGGCTGTGGGATGCTAAAGATAACAAGTGGCTGGGAGGGATGTTTTTTGCTGGTAGCTGGTGATGCCTGTTCACTAAAGGCTGCTGAATAGGAAAGGGAACAAGGGAGCACGACCTCCTGTCCCTTGGCCACGCGTGGCTGGCAGGGTGTGGAGCAATGACATCCAGGGAGGAATGTGTGTCTGCAGTGCTGGGATTGAGCAGCCACAAAGGGCGGGATGTGGTGCCTAGGCACTGAGGGGACGGGTGTCTGCCTCTCCCCCGTTATTTATTGTGCCATAAAATCCAAGGCAACGCACATCAATAAGTGCTGCCAAGGGTTTCACATGTGTCAGCCTTGTGTGTGTGATGGAGCAGATGCTCTTCTGAGCCGAGGGGCTCTGTGAGCAGAGAGGCTGATGTGATTGATGGGGCAGCCTTCAGCTGCCTGTGCCTTCACTTGGCTGTGACATGGACCTGCTTCCCTGGAGTGCCCCGACACTGCCGGCTGTGCCAGCAGGGTGCTTTGGGCAGCGGTGTCCCACCTGTGAGGGTGCTTTGTGCTCAGAGCTGCATGTGACAATGGCCAGTTTCGTCCCCAGGGCAGGGTTGGATGTCCTGGCAGGCAGGGAGCACTGGGGGCTGCTCAGAGGACCCAAAGCTCCTGCTGGCTGACTTTCCCAGGGAGTAAGACGTGTGCCATTGTGCTCTTCGTGTGTGCGTACATCTGACAGCTCCTGAGTCCCTCGGATGGTCTCGGCTGCGTGTGACAGCAGAGCTGTCACTGATGCTGACAGGAGATATTCCTGTGAAACGTGCAGCCAGGTGAGAGAGGGCGATGAGGAGCATCTCTGTGGAGGGACAAGGCAGCATGCAAACCCCCGGGACACGCAGGAACGAATCCAACACGCGTGTGGCTCGCTCATGGGTGAAAGCCTGGGCAGGCGGTGACAACTTGGACATCAAAGTTGGGTCAACCAGGAGACATAAATCCCAGTATTTGGGATTAGTGCAGGCAATTTTTTTTAAAGACAGACAAATCCCTTTCCTGGAGGTGCCTGCTTGTCATGGTAGATGTTGCTCAACTCCAAGAGAGTTACTCCAGTTGAACAGATCCAGCCCTTTCAGGGAACGCTGACTCTGGAGTTACTAATCATGGGGTTGGGGGATTTCTTTTCCCTCACACTTCTTGGTGACTGCTTCTTCCTCCTCCCTTTTGTGTTTATGCAACACCCCAGGCTTGGGAAGGACCATCTGCTGATTTGATTAATGGCCCTTTCCTGAAAAAGCAACAGAGACAAATGTCCTCCTGAACATGGCAGAGAGAAATGGAGAAACAGGATGGCTAATTTTCAGCCATTATTTTGGAACCCAAACTCCTTCCCATTATCAATTTAGCTATTATTTCAAAAACTAATTAATCTTCACTTAGGCAGGTCCAAGAGACCTCTGTTTAGATAATTAACAGCCCATGGATTATGAAAATTCCTGCTTTTGGATCCTACTGCAGTGCTTGCCTTTGAGAACGCTCCCGCTATCATCCTGCTTACCAGCTCCTTCCATCAATCCATCTTTTTTTGGCAATCAAGAGCAAATAATTAGCCATGATGGATTTTGCTTGCTTTCTCGCAGCTCAGTTCCATTTTTATTTTTTTTCAATCCTTACATATTCTTCAACCAGGCAATTTTTGAGGTGGTTTTGCAGCTAATTACAGCCAAGCAGGGCAAATCACTGCTGCTGCCCAGAGGAGTTGGGTTTGGCTTGCGGAGAAGCTGGGTTATAAAGTGTGAAAAAGGAGGTTCTAGAGGGATAGAGGTGGGATTTTTTTTTTTCCCTTTTTCAGCCTTGCATGATGCCGTGTGAACTCACCCCCATGTACTGCTGTGCCAGGCTGGGCTGACCTCCCTCGCCAGGGAGTCCCGTCCTGGCCTCTCACTTGCCATCACAGCTCTGATCCTTTTGGATGGCGAGACATCCCTGGGCTGTCAGGGCTGTGGGAGCGCTCTGTGCAGCAAAGCAAAGGTGATGGGATAGTACAAGCCCCGAGGCAGTGGTGGAGCAGGTCTGCATCCCGTGCAGACCCTGAGCCATCCCTGTCCATGCCCTGCATCGCTGGCTGCGGGAAGCCGACACGGGCTGGCAGGGCCCACGGAGAGGTGCCAGTGCTTAACGAACCAGAATGCTGGCCACGGATGATGGCACACTGCCCCCTGCACCCACCTGGGAATGCCACTCCTCCTCGGCAGTCTGGAGTTCCTCGCTTTTCTGTGGAGGGCAAAGGAACTGGAGCGGTGAGGAGAGTCGTAAAATATCCTGAGTGGGAAGGGACTCACAAGGATTATCAAGTCCAACTGGCTTTTCAACCCTTGGCCTCTCAGCACTTTTTCTAACTGAGGGGATTTTGAGGTTTTCCTCTTTTAATTTGGGGCCAACCCCTGTTCAGTGCACTGCCCTCCTCCTGCTGCTGGCCTTTGGGGCGAGACCGTGCAGGTGGGATGTGCTGGACCACCCCATTGCCCCGAAAGCCTGCCTGTATCTGCCCCGCAGCCCTTGGCTGTGGTGGCACCCCCTGCAAGCCAAGGGCATCCCCCATCCTTCTGCCTCTCGAGGTCCCTTTGTGTAGCTAAAATCCCCAGTGGGTGGTTTCAGAGCCCGTGTCCCCCTGTCCCTCACACAGACACACGTATGCCCCATGTTTGTTCTGCCACGGGGCTCTGAGTGGGTGATGCATCTCCCTCTCCCGCCCTCCAGTGCCAGCCCGGGGTTTATCTCCTCCAATTAACCAAGTGCAGATAGTGGGTTTAATAAGGCCCTGCCTATGAAAGATTACTAACGATTTCATTTCCAGCGTGCCGTGAATCAGGAGGCAGCCTACACAACAATCCCGAGCGGGGACAGGCTTGGCAGCTAATTACTGTCCCCACGTCCCCCCACTGCCACTGCTGCTGGTCGGGCCCCTAATTGCTCCCTGTCCTGATTGCATTTTGCTGGTGGTGGTGGTTCATCCACAGCTCTTGCCTGGCTCTCAGCAGCTGCTGCTCTCTCTGCACCCCTCCACCTTTGTCAAGTTTATTAATGAAAACCTTATCTGTCTGCGCAGATAATGCCAGAAATAATTAGTACTCAGTGAGGTCTGTCGGGCTCCATTCCTCTCCCACCCCCCTGCCCTCATCTCCTTCCTATTTGCAGTTTCCCAGGTGCTTGGTTAGTGCTTGGAATGGGTTTTTTTG
This sequence comes from Pseudotriccus pelzelni, assembly GCA_035584735.1. Lineage (NCBI taxonomy): Eukaryota > Metazoa > Chordata > Aves > Passeriformes > Tyrannidae > Pseudotriccus > Pseudotriccus pelzelni. The sequence continues at coordinate 3,827,204 of JAWMRA010000036.1, read as the reverse complement.
GGGGGTTTAGACCTTTCTCACCCTCAGCAGTTTTCAGTCTTCCTGGCTGCATCTGTGGTCCCTGATTCAAATTTGTAAGAGTGGGCTCGGTGTCTGTGCTCTCTGCCAAAAAGCACCCAGGCCCCTTACTAAAAGTAGTCCCACAGGGGGTTGGAACTAAATCATACTTAAGGTCCTTTCCAACCCATTCTGTGATTGCATGAAAATCATCTGAGTTTTCCTTGCTCGGGGCACTCCTGGTGCACACGGGGAGCTGTATCCAGGTACACTGGATGGGTTCATTTTCAAGGGACCTCTCTGGACTGCAGGTCCCCCCTGGTCCCATCCCTGCTGGGAAGCAAGGGACAGCCCCACCTCTGCATCAGGGACCTTTCTCAAGCTCCTTTTTTTTTTTATTATGTTTATATTCGTTGTTTCTCGGCTCAAATCTTTCAGCCTGATAAAGGATGACAGCGCTTCTCGATGCCTGGGATGGCATAAATAATTCTGGTGCTGAGAGCGAGATTTACAGTGATATAAATGTCAGGAGTGAGCCCAGTTTGTATTAATGGCCTTATTAGTTATGTTGCTGTAAAATACTGATACTCCAGTTGTTAAGCAGCCATGGTTTTGCTCTGCAGCATTAATTCAATAAATTGGGGCTTTTTGATATAAATCTTAGAGTCTGCTGAGCCCCATTAGAAAATTCTTCATGATATGTCGGAGATCTTCAAATGGCTTTGGCTGAGGTAGGCCTGGGAATAAAAAAACTGCTTGTTGTGCAAGTATGGGGTAAAGGTGGCGCATTCCTTGCCTGGGTTGCAGCTGCAGCACCTCCTGTGGGATGGAGTTGTGGGACAGAGTGTGTGTCACACAAGTGCCCTGGTCTCAAAGGCAGCCTGGCTCTGGGAGGTCTCCTGGCCATGCAGTAATTGGGGTGGGTTTGGGGTTTTCAGCCATCAGCTATGAAAAAATTGCATCTCAAGCTTCATCCCAGAGCTCAGGTTTGGATGTCTCCCCTGAGCCGAAGGTCGACTTGGCTCTATCCTCAACCTCTGGCTCACCAAGGCATTGAGAGCAGCTCCCTGGAGGAGAGGGGAAGGGAGAGAAGGCTGGGGCTGGGGGAGGTGACACTATCTGGAGGGAGGAGATGCCCACAGAACTGCTCTCATCCCTCCCTGTGCCCTCCCCTTCAGTGTCCCTGTCACCGCCTCTGCTTCGCTGCTGTCACCTCCTTCAGCTCCTTAATCCGGGAGTGAGCTGACAGCCGGGACATCTCTCCTTGTCTGACCCACAGCCCCGAGGTGTCCATGCTTCCCTGCTCCTGCCGGGCTCCCGGCCTCCTCTCAGCCCCTGTAAGAGGTGTCGGTGCCGTCCCCATCCCGCCTGTCTCTTCGCCCTGTGCCGGAGCCGCTGCTCCTCCCGAGGCTCTTTTGCAACTCTGCAAACTTTCCAGCAGCGAGCAGCGGGGACGGGGGGAGGGGGACGGGGGGAAAGCGCCACGATAATTGAAAATAAATGATGCATTATATGAAATAAATGTTCTGGTGCAGCCAGCTTGCTGCTGCCGGTTATTTTTTTTCCCTTCCTAGAGTTTAGAGGTGCCTGGGAAAAGCAGGGTTGGCGGGAAAGGAACGGCACCCAGGGGATGCTGGCACCAGATGAGAGTCCAGAGCAGGAAAGGCTGTGTCCAAGGTCGCTGGGCTCAGTGCCCAGCCAGGACATGTAAGATCAGGACAAGGGAATAACAGGGAACCTCCAGGGTCACTTCTCTTCTTGCCACTGCTTGCATTTAAGGATGTCCCAGGTCTGACACAGTATCATTATATTTAGTGTCCATCCTCAGGCTCTGAACCTCCTGCCCCAGGACCTGTCCCACCACCAGTTCTGTCCCACCATAACCCACCTTCCGTGGGGTCACTACCCATTGCCTTGCTGGGCACTCGGGTTGAACAACAGTGACCAAAGCTCTGCTGCTGCCCTGCCTCAGGTTAGCACAGGTAAAGCAAACAGACCCTCTGCCCTGGGTGAGTTTGCTTTGAAATATTCTTCCGGTGAGGATTAACTCCTGACACTGCTATTTGTTATGGGAAGAGGCTGCGTTTGCCTGGGAGATGTTAATTTAACCAGGAACATGAAGCTTTCTCCCGCCTCAGATCCCCCACATCACTGACTGACCATGTCATGGCTCTTATGCCTTTAGATAAGACTTATCCTGGATTATTATTTAGCTACTAATTAATCTTGAGAGTGATGTAAAAGCTTTGAACTGCTGTTTGAAGATTTGAGTGGATGATTTTTTCTCTTGTCAAAGAAGGAGGGATTTGGAGGTGAGATCCCAGTTCTGAATGACATTAAGTTGCTCTCCCTTGGCAGGTGAGAATGGCTTCTGACTCCCTCTTCTGCCAGGACCTGCAGGGCCCCTGCAAGACAAATCCCCTTGGAAATCAGGAGCACAATGGTGCTTGGGAGGGATGCCAGATACTGCCTGGGGGTGGGATACTCCCTGGAGACTACCACCACCAGGAACCTCCCTGTGGGTCTGTGAGGTTTGGAGTTAGCAGCCCAGTCCTCTTCTTCTCCCAAAAGCGTTTTCCCTAATATATCTTGGTGCTTACGGATTCATCACAGTGCTGAGTGACAGCTCAGAAGTCTCATTAATCACCGCTGATGATGGTCTGGTGGAGCCGTGGTGCTGAGGTCCTGATCACGCTGCTTCCCCAGCCAGGGATATTTTGCAGACACTGCTCCCTGAAAACTCCATCTGAAAACTGGGAAGAAACTGTGTCCCCCTCGGGGTCGAAGCCTGCGGATGATGCTCGTCCTCCATGCCAGCCACTTGTTCCTGCCTGTGGGGCACACAGTGAGTTATGATCAGCCCTTGCGAACCTGCATCTTTTTAAAACGCTTTTTTCCCTTCTCCGTGTTCATCAGGATCAAGGGCAGCTCCGTGGTGGGTTGATCTGCTGCTGCATTGATTTGGCAGAGGCTGGGGGTGAAAGCCCCACAGCCTCCAGATGAGGCCGTAGAGCTTTTTAGGATTGACTTTTCCCAAGTTCTGTCCATCACAAACAAAACAAAACACCCCCAGTCTGGAGCAGCTTGGAGCTGGAGGCGGCTGACACGGGGGTCAGCATCGATCACAGGCTGCTGGGTGAGACCCGACTAAAACCCCACCAGTGTCAGGAGGCAGCAACATCCCTCCTGGCTCCCGAGTGCTGGGCTGAGAAGGAAAACCAGTCTGATTAGGAAGCGATCGTTTGACATTTGCTGTCAGACTTCTGACACCCGTCACTGCCAGTAACGGCCCCAGCAGAAAGCCTGGTGGACCTCAGCCTGTTTCAGTCTTAATCTGACCTGGTTTTGTGATGTCGTGAAAACATCATCATCCACCACTGCCAGGGGGTGTGGGGAAGGGAGGGGAGGTTAAACTCCTCCCTCACCCTGCTCTGCTCCCCCACCACCGCTTTATCTCTCCAGAAGCTGCATTCGAGTGCAATTCACTTTGTTATTAATTTCTTTTACACAGAGGCTTTTAAAGTGCCTGGGAACAGGGGCTGGTGTCACGGAGACGCTGCACAGCCCGGCAGCTGTAGTGCTTAAGTGCAGTTTAAATAGCCAGCTCGTTGAAGGGCAACAGGCAGAGAGCTGAGAGCCTGCCAGAGAAGCAGCCTCACATGTGTCTGTTCGAGCAGACCCCATGGAGATTATTTTGGAGAGCAGGGCTTCTTCCTCAGCAGCTGCCAGGGTTGGATTGGGGATGGGATTGCATTACCCTTGCCCCCCTCGTGGAGCTTTGCTGCCTCAAGGATTTGGTGAACCCCAGGGATGGTCCAGCTCACTGACATGGACAGATCAGGGCTGGGTGGCAATGGCCTGTGAGTGTCCCTTCACCAGGCTCTTGGTGAGCCCAGGTGCCTCAGTGCCCACTGGAGGAGCATCTGCACTGCTGTGCTGGCCCTTCCCTGGCTGCATGGATCCCCTGTGTCGGCAATCTCCAGGGAAACCGCCCCCACAAGGCTGCATTCCCAGCTAAAGAAAAGCTGGTGGAGGAGCTGGCAGCCTGAGGAACCTTGGGTGGGGATGCTGAGGTGCCCCAAGGTACCACTGTCACCCCCCAGCCCATCCTGCCATGGCATGTGCTGGCTCTGAGGACTGGATGCACTGGGACTCTTCGTTTGGGTCTTATTTGCTTTTACTCTAGTAGAAAAATTATATTGCAAACTGTAATAAATGAGAGGTTTAATCAAACCCAGCGAGCCAGCACTGATGGAATCTTGGCAGCAGAGGAAAATATTGCATTTTTGTTTATTTATCTCCCCCTGTGCTCCTGTGGAGATGTCCTGACTCTTGTGGGGGCTTCTCATGCTTGGTGGCACTGCAGGGCACAGGCCAGACATGGGGCCACCACAGTGGGGCTGTTGCTGGCCCATCTGTTCCTAGCTCTTCTCCATGACCAGGCATCCCAGTAGCAGCAGTGGGACTGGCCTCCTGACACACTTCTCCTCAGCCTCTTTCTTTTTAGGAAGAGGGTCTCACTTGGTACCCCCAGTCCAGCAGCTGGCGTTGGGCTTAAGCCGTCCATCCCAGGTTTCCCCTCATCCACAACAGCACCAGGATCTGGTCTTAGGGCATCTCCATATTGTAAGTTCTCTGCCTGAATCTTAGGCATCGCGTGGTGGGGAGGTTGAGCATCTTCCCAGCTGGGAATAGCCCTGTCAAGGGTGGGAGTGGGGATGAAGCCATTAGGCTTCACTAGCTGTGAATCAGGGATAAAGCAGCCTGATATCCAGCCAGCTGATGTAGCTGGGAATGAGGGAAGACTCCACATTTTCCCTGTGCATCAGGGCCCTGGAAACACACCAGATTCCGGCACGGGACCAGCTGCTCCTGGAGATGCAGCTCCGCCACCGCCTTTCTCCAGATGGCTTTTCTCAATGAAGCCTCTCCCAGAAATAGCTGCGTACTCCGAGCAGCCGGCTCTGCAAATAGCTCCTCTCTGGAAACAGAGGAGGCAGTGAAGTCAGAGCATCGTCCTCTGTGTCCCTTCCCTGCCCCCAGTGCCTCGGGGCTGACTCCAGTGTGCAGAAACCCTCTTTATCCCGGGACACCTCTGCCACCTGGGAAACAGAGTTGTGCTGGGATCCTTTGTGTCTGGGCCGGTATCCCTGGCTTTGCTGCAGGAGCTGTCTGACTGCTCACTCTGCCTTGTGCATCCCCACATCCCCACAGGGAAGGATGGCTGGTGGCTTCTGGGGCAGGGCAGGTAGCCCAAGGGACACGGCACATGGCCCTGCTGCCACGGTGGCCGGGCACCACCCCCTCCAGCTGCTGCACTGCCTTATGGCCCTTCTTATATGTTTATTGTGCCAGTGTAAAATGTGGGAATACAGTTTTGTCTGTGGGTTTAACTGATTTATTAATAGTCCATAATGTCAGTAATAGCTCACCTATAAATCTGGTCTTAAGAATTTATGGGGCAAATATTTCGACGCTGTATTAAAGACAATTCATAAACGCCTGTAAGTACCAGTTCAGTGGCAGCAGGGGAGGGAGAGTTGACAATGGCTTCCAATGGTTTCCACATGGAGCCTCCAAAATCTTCAGGAAGCAAATTATTTCAGGGACTGTCTCCTCCAGCCAGGAGGTATCTGTGGCTCCCTGCTTTGCACTGCGTGGGCATTGAGTCCAGGGTGGTTGTCATCACCCCATCCAGAGCCAACACCACGCTCCCATTCCTGTGGGTTCCCAGCCCCACCCTGCACCCTCCTCAGGGACCCCACAATCTGCCGTCACCTCGTGCCCAGCCCAGGGTGATGGTATTTACTGCTGAAGTGTGCTGAGTGTAATTGCTAATCAGATACAGGCAATCAATCCATGCTCCCGCCGGGGAGGGGCTGCTTCCCTGCTGAAGGTGACTCCTGCGGGAATTCAGATTTAAAAATAAAGGCGATAGTCATCAGGAGTTCATTAAATTGGCATCAGGCTCATTTGCACTCGGTGGGGGAGTGAGGCAGAGGGTGTATCTGCTGCCTCCCCTGCCTTCGTTCCGTGGTGTCCGCAGGAGATGCTCCCAGTGGGATGAGGCTGCTGGGATCCCTCCCTGATTTACTCTTCCTGCCCCGGTGCTGCTGCAGTCATGAGTCAACAGTGCGGTATATTTAAATGCAAACCACCATTATCCGTCATTAAAAGCTCTGTCATCACCCAGACCGCACGGAGGGAGTTGCTGTGCCGTTCAGCTCCAGTGACACGCGGCTTCCCTGCCCTCCTGCAGCCGCGGGGATGTGCGTCGGCCATGCAAGGCTCTGCCGGGTGAGGCGGCTGACATCCGATTTTCCCTTGGTGGTGGCCTCAGAGCAGGGAGGGGAAGTGCAGGAGAACCAGGCCTGGGAGGCACAGGGGTGCTGTGGCGCAGGAGGGATGCAGGGACAGGCACCGCACATGGCAGGAATGCTCCAGGGTGGACTGAGCCCCCGCAGCAGGTGAGCGTTATGGGGGCTTTGCAGACTGACAAACTGTTGTTCTCAAAGCTGGACAATCCCAGCAGAGCCCAGGTGCCATTTTCTGGCAGGGTTTCCCCTCCTTGAGCCCAAGCACAGGCAGGAGAGTGATGCCTGGGATGGGGCCATGGTCTGCCAGCTGCCCCATGTCCTCCATCACCTGCCAGGGACAGGGAATGGCTACTGAATGACCTCACAGCACTGCTCCCTGCTTCGTACCCTTGTCCTGGGGTGTTCATGTTTCCTCTCCATGAGCCCATCAGGATGCAGTCCCTGTGTTTCCTGTGAAATCTCAGCAAGAGCAGAGCTGGTGTTTCCTCTAACTCTCAGCAATTCACCATCCCCAGGATTTGGAGACACTTTCCCTCTCAGAGGAGGGAAGCAAGGAAGGCAGAGCAGCTTTCTTTGGTAGTGGTGTTGATTCACAGCTCGTAATTTAATTAAGAAAGAGACGAGATCAAAAGGGGACGGTATTAAAAAATAAATCAGGTGGAGGGAGTGGAGTTCCTTCCTTTAATTACAGAGTGGATTTGTAACAGCGAGAGACTCCATCAATCACAAAGGAAAGAAAAGGTGTCAAGTGGAGAGACACGTTCCTAGGTTAATTACTGCTAACGGGGAGGAGATGATTGGGCTAAGTGTCAGAGAGCTGGTGCATCCCAGCGGCACTAAACCCCCTGACGTTCATAGTGATGTTGGAAGAGCCTGGTGGGTGCAGCCCAGGATCCTCTGGATGCTGGGCAGGGATGGTGGGATGGGGGGCCTGAGGGCTATATGGACAAACAGCACAAAGCTGGGTCCGGGCGTGGCCTTGGGCAGTGACAGCCACGGTGATCCTGGTTTTGGGGGCCACGGGCTGTGTCATTGGCAGCACTGTCGGGGACCGGGGTCGGGCTGACAGCAGCCCGGTTTGAGGAATAATTAATTCTCCTTTGATCATCTGCTGTGTAAATCAGTGGCCAGGAGTTAATCATGCATATGAAATGAATCCTTCTCTTGCCTTAATGAGCGCTGAATCGTGACCAGCATCTGTTTACTCCTGACACTTTCATCTTGACAGTCTGAACAATGAATTGTTTCCAATAATCTCCTTTTTATTCTATTAAAAAAATTATATATATATATATACACATATATCTGAGAGCAAGCAGCCTTCCACTCTGCACTCCTGCTCAGAGTGTCGTCCCCCTAATCTTTGTTTTTTCAGTCTCAGGCAAGGATTTGTCTTTGGGAGCAATGCGAGGGCTCTGCAGGCAGCCTGTGAGCCCAGGGAGGAGTGAGCTCTCCACTCTCTCAGTGAGGGTGATGCTGGTGGCAGGACTCCTTCCTCCCTAGCCGGGTTTGAGGCCGGGCTTTGCACAGTTAACAGCAAACAACAAACCAATTTGAATACGGGAGCAGTTCCGCCTCCATCTACCTGGAACAAACCGCAATTAATCCACCGGTTGCGCCGCCAATGCAGTGTTGTAATTGGATTAATTAGAGCGGAGCTGGCGGCCGCGCTGGGGAGGTCTGGCCCTGGCTGCAGCCTCCTCCAGAGGCGGGATCCATGGGATCTGTGCCCGCCGGGCGCTGGACCGGCGTCACCAGGAGATGCCGGGGCATTGCTCACCCGGCTGCGGGTGCTGGAGCTGGGTGATGGCTGCTGGAAACGACCTGCCTGCTAATTGGAGCTGATGAGGCATGGCTTGGTTAACAGGGCCTTGTAAGAGGCAGCAGGAGCAGAAGGGGCTGTGAGTCAGACAAGAGGAGCCAGAGGAGGAGCCAAGTGGGTGTTTTGGCAGGTGAGGGACAGAGTGGCCTTCCCCATCGCCCTTGGCTGTCTGAGGGGCCCTGGATCGTGCTTGCCAGCCCTCAGTCACCTCTGCCCCACGTTCTGGGGAGAAGCACAGAGGGAGGTGAGGGTGGGCTGAGAGTCCTGCAGGAAGGCTGACAGTACCATGCTGCCCCACTGCTACTACAGTCTCTGTTGAGTGTCAGGAAGATGAGATCCCATGTTCCTGCCACCCTGAGTGGCCACTCAGGCCTACTGTCCGGTTCAGACACACCAGTGTCAGTGTGGTCTCTCATCTGGATAGACAGACAGACAGACATCCTCACTAGACCTCACCAGGGCCCAGCAAGCTAAGGAGCCTGTGACCCTCCCCGGGTTTGTGCTCTGGGGTCAGATTCTTCACGTCCTCCTGGAGTCTGTGCCATCAGCTCAGCTCCTTGGCTGCCCTTGGGAAACACCCATTAAATGTATATATGTGTGTATATATCCATATGTTTATATGGATGTGTGTGTAATTATTAGAAAAAACTTTTGGGGGACTCTGTGCCAAGCCCACTACCCAGCTGCCTGGAGGAATGGTGGGAGGCAGGTGGGGAGGCTCTGCAGGGACAGAGTGCCCCTAAGCACAAGGAGCATCCCCAAAGGCTGTGAGATGATGTCAGCCCTGCTCTCACTGACCTAAATCGGGTCTAACCTGGCTCAGCTGGAAACCAGTGGCCACAGGGGATTTACTGCAATTGCCTAAACCAACTAAAGAAGCCCTTGGGAAAACTGGCAGTTGCTTGTGCCAGGGGCTGCAGGAACAGCTGAGCTGGCTGGTGGTGATTTTGAATCCCTTTAAGCTATCCTGGGTGGAGCAAGGCCATCCTCAGCTATCAGAGGTAAAAACTAACTCCAGCCTGGTGAGAACAGGCTCTGCACTCTAAACCATGTGGGACCCAAGGCTGTGAGACTCCGTGGCTGCTGAAGGGACCTGGGACCCAGTAGCTCAGATTGGGATACTGCAGAGGTAATGTCAGTGGGCACAACCCAGCCTTTAGGTACTCTATTCCTCCTTTACCCAAAAAGAAGAACAAAATCCCACCAGCTCCTTCATTATAAAAAAAATAATTAGGTTTTTTTTTCTGAGAATAATCAGCTCCCCCAGGAGGCAGCTAAGGCGACGTGTGGGATACAGCTTCAGCATTAGCCCGGAAATTGGGGGCTGAGGAGATGGCCCAGGAAGAACATCACAATTCCTGCAAGAGGAAATGGAGGTCCCTGGACAAATGGGAAGAGTTTGCCACATCTTGGCCTCATCCAAGCTCTCAGCCACAGACAACAGGGAAGAGCATCTCTCTGAAAGCTGGGCACAACTAGATGCTCCCAACTGCTCTGAAGCCCGTGGGAGGGGTGGAGCCCTCATGTCACCCTGGACAGCAAACCCTGCAGTCCTCAGGGATCTGCCATGACCTTTTGGCAAGCTCCAGGAGCCGGCGGCTCTTGATCCGGCTTGCAAACCAGCTTCAACAGTGACAGCAAGGTCAGTGAGACTTGGGGCCCCTGGGCACGTCCCTTGTCACATCACTTCCTCCAGAACACTTGGCTGTAATTTAGCCTGGTTTAATTGTGCTTGAATTAGCCACAAATGGCACAACGCTGCAGCTGCGGCTGCGCTCGAAAATATATAAAATTACAGCACAGTAAAACATTTTCACATTTCATTAGTGCGTCTTAATGGGAAGTGTCTGCTCCCCAAACTCTCCGTTTGCTCTCCAGAGCACTAAAGTTTACACATTAGCAGTTGTGCTGCCCATTAACACTGTGAAATGCTCCGTGTGTTTTGCAGGAGCAGTACTGCTCTGCCGGGATGGGAAGACTAAAATTTAGGGGACTGGGTCCTCTCCTGAGGCACCCCCAAGTGGGTGGTGGGAGGGAACTGTGCAGGAAGTAGAAAGCATCCCACACCCCAGGAGGAGCATGAGAGCGCCTTTCCCAGGGTTGTGCTGCCTGTTCCCCCAGCTTTATCGAAGCTCCAGCTTTCTCCCAGGCAGAGTAATGCCTCCAATCCAAATCAGGAAGCTTTTTCAGCGGAAGCAGCGTTTTAGCAGAAGCCTATTTAACGCTCAGGCTGACGCCCTCAAGTGCTTTATTTTAAAGCATTTTTGTTCCTCTCCATTATCAGTAATAGTCTATAAAAGCTGGAACGCAGCACTTTGCTCCCTCCTGCTCCATCCCCCCACGGTGTGGGCAGCCCTGCATGGAAGGTGCAAAGGAGGCAGAACTGGGCTCCTCTATCCACAGCTCCCACTGCCCCAGAGCAGTAATTCAGAGGGGAAAATCCAGGGAAAAAACCCTCAGTAAGAGGTGGTCGCATGAGGTCAAACCACCTGTCCCATGCATATTCCCCAGGCAGGTTTGGTTAAATAGCTTTAGATTTCTGGCTAGATCTGTTTCTTGGGCAGCATCTTTGCTTGGAATAGAGGGGTCATGGTGTGAAATGAGGTTTGGAATCTGGGGTTTTAAAGCCAAGCAGTTTCGGGGAATCAGACCTTCTCCTGCCCCTGACTTGGCTCATGGGTTCAGGGCAGGGAGGTGCTGCCAGGCACAGCGAGGTGCCGGAGGAGCGAGCAGCAGGACCTGGCCCTGCTGGCTGGTACCAGCACCCAGAGTGAGCCAGGACGGGAAACATCCCAGTGCTGGTTCGGAGGAGGATATGCATCCCGGGTCTGACCTGTCCCACCCTTCCCAAGCTGAAGGCAAAAGCCCAGTGCCTTCCTGCTCTGCAGCCCAAACCTGTGCTGAGCATTCCCAAACCCCCTCCTCCAGCCAGCCCCAGCTGGAGTCTGGGATCTGACCGAGCTGCCTCTGCTTCATTAGCCAGTAATTACCCCAAAAGGCAACGGTACTGTTTGTGTGCTTGGAGGCCGCTGACCTCCAGCAGGGCAGGCAGTCGGAGGAGGGCAGCCCTCCGTTTCATCCTCCTCACCTCCCGGGTACATCTGTGACCCTCTGCCTGCGGCCGGGAGCTGCCTGTGCCTCCCTCAGCCCAGCGAGGAGATTTGCTCCCTTTGCTCCTGGTCTGGCGAACCAGGCCCTGCCTCTGCTGCCCAGACACACGTAGCCATGGGCTCTGTCCCCCACTGACCCCCTCCGCCAGCTGCGTCTGACCTTTCGGCAGTGGCACTTGGAGCGCAGCGGCGGCTGCGCAGCTTTGCCGCATGGTCCCCGGGGGCCGGTTCGCCGCCGCTCAGAGGGGAAAAATCACATTTGCAGATCCATCCCTCCGTCCCCCTCCCCAGTCTGGAGCTTTTTTAGAGCCAAAGGAAAGAAAAGGCCGTGGCCTGGCTTCCCTGTCTCCCTCGCCTCCTGGCCTTTCATTCTGCCCTTCCCAGCAGCTGCAAATGGCTTTGACTGCGAATGCTCACACTCGTCTGTCCCTGCGCCTTTGTATCTTGCACTGCCTAAATACCGGAGCTGGACAGCTTTGGTAGGTGAGCAGGCAGGGAAAAGGGAGCAGACGTGTGGGCAGGTGAGCTGCAGAGGCCCCTCCTGCCGACAGAGAAGACGGATGCTTCCACTGAGGCTGGCACAGAAGCCAGCGGGGAGACATCTGGCACTAGCAAGAGGGACAAAGGGGCTTGGCAGGTCCTTACTGTCCCTCTGGAGATGATGGAGAGGCATCCAGTGTCCGTGTGGAGATCACAGAGAGGCATGCTGGGTCCACTGTGAGGCATCCTGGGGCTGACATCCTGCACTAGTCCTGCTCCCACTGTGTTTTTTCACACGTAGACCCCGTGGGTTTCCCTCCTCCCTCAACAAGGGCTGCACAAGAACGGTGGAGCCAGTGTTGACAGAGGGAGTGGAGGCACCCCTCACCCTTTATCAACTCAAACAAGGGAAGCACAGCTACTTCCCCCCAGTATCAGCCCCAGCAGCCCCCTCATGCCATGTCCGGCATCCTGAAGCTTTGGAGCCGGGCACTGATGAATGATCCTTGTCGGCAATGGATGCACTCAAGTGCCCACAGCCTCGGCGCTCTTCAAGGAAGGCTGCAGCTCCACCTCCCAGCCTCTCCCTTATTTATTGCCTGGAGAGACACGGGGTGGGGAGATGGAGGGAAGGGACAGCGTGGTCATTGCCACCACCCTGTGCCCCAGGGACCAGCGCAGCCTTGCAGCTGCCCCAGGGCTGTGGGCGCTCCCAGGTTTCCTGTGGGTGAAAATGGCTTTGCCACGGGTGGAGAAAGGAAGGGCAAAGAAAGACCTTTGGCAAGTGCCTCAACCTTGGATGCACCTGTATATGGGGGCAGGCAGAGTGGGAAATTCAGGTGCTGGGCTCTGCCCAGAGCTGCAGAGGCTGCAGGGCCAATTGGGAGCCTAGGGAGAGTGGGGGAGAAAGAGCCATAAAACAGATATTTCCCATTAGAAATGGGAATTTCCTGGGGAATTTCCTCTTGCAACAATTTGCTTCTGAAAAATGCATTTACCAGGCTAAATATTCTTCAGTGGCAGCATGGGGCCCCTCGGCCACCTGCCACGATCCAAGGGTTTTTCCCAGCTTGGCGCATGATACACACTCTCCCATGGCCATTGCTGCTTCCCCACCCTGCAGCTCACTCCATACCACCTTTCTTGGGAAAACCAGCTTGGATCCAGCCCCACTGAAGCATCCCCTGTCCCCTCCACCTTGGTAGCCCCATGGCCAGACTGGCTCAGCATCCACACACATCTGCCACAGCATCCAATGAGGAGCCGTGCATCGCCTTGCAGGTTCACATCTCAGTTGCAAATGTTATTTTAAGCAAGGATCCCTTCTTCCTCCTCCTCCCCAGATGAAGCAGGCAGTGTGTTGCAGCAGGCAGTGGGGGGCCCCCCTCCTGCCAGGCAGGGTTGGCTGAGTCAAGGGAATAATTGGTAGGTGCTTCTGGAGTGCCATGAGCAGAGGGCACTCGCAGCCTTTGTTTATTGACTCTTGATGATAATGAATACTTCCAGAGATAATTATTGATTTTCTGCATTTGCAGTAAACCTGTTTGGCTGGGGAATGGGCAGAGCAGTACCATGCCAGTGGCACGTGGAGGTGGGAATGGGGCAGACTGGGCAAAACCAGGCTCTGGCTCTTCTCACCGCATACAAACCAAATAAGACAAAAAAAAAATTCAACATTTATAGAAAAATATTTGTGCAGCTCCAGGACAAGCCCAGCTTTCTTCTCTCTACTAGGGGGAACAGATTAAAATTTAATCCTAGTTAAACACATTTTCTCCTTCCCCTTTCCTTGGGTACCTCCTGCACATACACAGCTTCATCCTGCTGATCCCTTCTTCCCTTGGCCCTGAGCTCATTCTCCTCAACAGTAGCCAAACACCCACAGTGGGTGTTCACCAGAGCAGGGACCCCTCTCTTCTCTCCATACCCCAGAAATCAAAGCCTGGGTGTGGGAGAGGATGAGGTGATGAAGCCCTTTAAATGCGGCAGAGGATAAAGTAGGAGGAGGGATAGCTGGAGTTTCCTGAGCATTCCCATCTGTCCTTGAGCCAGGTAGGTCCTATTTACATTTCCCATGGGGTTTTGACCCTGAAAGGGGCTTTGTGGGCCAAGGGGATCCTGAGTGTTTAATTATGGGGTACAGGAAAAATTCAACAGATAAAAATCTTCATTGAGCTAAACTGTAACAAGGTGGCTGTAGGGCTGCAGAGCTGAGTGCAGCAAGTGGGGCTGGGGGCCAGCAGCCTTGGAAAGAGCCTGCTTTGCAGACCCCCCGCAGAAGGGGGAAGCCCAGGCTCAGCCCTTTGTGTCACTAAACCCCCTACCCCAGCCCCTCCAAAATAATAGAAGAAGAGATCTCTAAGGAAGAGAGTTTTTATGTTTTTATATTATTTATATTTTATTTTATACTTTTATATTTTATTTATTCATTTTGCTTTGGAGAAAGTTGTGCAGTTATCCTCCAATTCCCAGTTTCCCTGTTCCCGTCCCTGAACTCGCTCTCTCCGCTACAGTTTATTGCACACATTTGAGTGCAAACGTTTGAACCTGGCAGAGACCCACATTACTGCTGGGGCTGTAAATAATGCGGGGTGGCATTTATGGTTGTTCTACGGGGTGGGTAACCAGCAGCTGCGTGCTGCTGGCAAACAGTGGTCCCATAGGGTGGGCAGCACCTGTAAGGGCTCTAGGGATGCTGCAGCCATGACCATCCCCATTGGCATCAGCCCCACAGGTCCCTGCAGGACCACTGGCAGTGCCATGTGTTAATAGACACACTAGAAACATACAGCATTGTTTCTGCTTATGATGTAGTGCTTTTCCTGGGCATCTTGTAATGCTTTCTCAGGCTGTTTATTTATGAGACAATTTATTACAGAGCAGTTATTCTATAGCAGTGAAGTCTATTCCTGGGAGCCTCCGTTAACCAATTGCTTAATTGGCTCACTGATGTCTCCACAAGGTACGCCAGGAGAGAGGGCTCTTATAACGATCGGAGCCTCCCTACTGCCCACACACCACCCGTGCTGCTAATTTAATACTGCAAACATTTATTATTCCTTCTATTTGGGAGTTAATGTTCAGGCGATTAGAGCAGTGGAAGGGACGAAATGCCCTGGAGTGCCGTGAGGACCCTGGTCGCAGCTGGGAGTGGTCGGGGAATGCTGATGCCTTGCAGGGTATTTGGTTAATGAGCCACAAGGGGAAGGTTCAGGCTGACAGTGCCAGTGAGGCTCCTGCCTGACCCCCACCCCACAACTAGGTCATTCACCAGCAAATCAGAGACCAGGGCATGTGTGTACTCACACCTGATCTTTCTTTGGTGAGTTTAATGTGCTCTGATGGGAGAGAGGTTCCTAATGAACAGGCTGCGTGCTACAGGAATGACTGGAAGGGCCAGAGGAAAACCAAGCTTGGATTTGCTTGAGTGGGGAGTCCCTGTCCCTGTAGGAGAAGAGTGTTGGCCCAGTGGTGGCTGTCCCAGGGAGGTGGGTGCCTGCTGTGTCTGACATGGGTGCTGTGTGTGCCCTCTCCAGCAGCGTTTTCAGTGTGGCTGATCTAGACCTCTCAAGCCCTTTCCTGTGCTCCCTCTGCTCTTTCCCGGCCGTGACAGAACCCAGAGGGGTCCCACTCCGACGCCTCCTGCCCATGGCACGTCCAGTGTGCCCTGGGCCAGAGCAGAGCTGTAGCTCCCAGCCGGCCTTTCCCAGTCGTCGCCCTTGGGCAGTTTCCCGGGAGGAGCAGCTTCCCAGTGAGCATCTCTCCGCTGTGCATGAATGCCGTCCTTCCCTATCAGGCTTTTAGGCAATGTCTGGCAGAGCTGACAGCGTTTCTATAAGCCCTGCTGGATCCGTGCCTGCTCCCACTGCCGCCACTTCCCCAGGATCCGTCTCCAGCCGTCCGTGGGCTCGCGGCACAAATCCCGCCGGCGCTGTCCAGCGCGAGGCTCTGGCTTTGTGACTCTCTGCGTGGGGACACAGCTCGGGGCTCTCTGACCCTGGGTACCAGTGGGACAGAGCCCTGGCACGGGAAGCAGGAAGCAAAACGGGGCAGGGAAGAAGGAGTTAGCAAACAAGGCTGCCAGAACAAGCCTTCTGCTAATTTTGTATTTATTGCAAAGAAGCGATTAAGTTTCCCCGTGATTTTCCTTCTTCTCCGGCTCCCACTGCCTATTGTTCCTGGCTCCATTATCCCCCTGCCGCTTACATAAACGTATCATGCGGGTTTCTGAGGCACAATAGAGAGAGTCTCATTCATCCAAGGTCACCAGCTTTTACTTGTGCTTCAAAGCATCTGGTAGAAGAAACATTTTCTCCTAAAGACGTTTTTATTGTACTCGGTGCAGGGGCTGAGGAAAATCTCGCAGCACCGCACTTGCACCGCCCCAGCCCTTCTTCCCTTCCCGTGCACCCGGTCCCGGCAGGTCAAATCCTGCCCTGGAAGGTGAAGAATTGTTTTCTGTGCTGTTTGGGACCCTGCTGTGGGGTTCCCCAGCCTGCTGCCACGCAGCCCCATGGCTGGGGGCCAAGAGCAGCGTGCTCCATCCCAGATAAATGGGAAGGAATGGGAAGAGGGAGGAAAAAAAGGGGATGTCTTCCAAAATCTTTCCCATATGGAGTCCCGGTATGGACCAGTTACAGAGAGGTCTCCACGGCCTCCTCCTGCTCTCTCCCCGAGCTCTTGGCTCCGCTCTCTCCTTCTTTATTCCCCTGTGCCTGGTTGGGACTGGGCAAACATGAAGGCTACTGGTAGCCTCTGTGGGAGGACAGGGCAAAGAGAAAAGTGCAGGGGTGCCCCACATCCAGCAGCGAGCTGGAAGTGTCTCCTGTGCTGCGGAACGTAACGATGGGATGACACAAGGACGGTCCTGGGGTCCGTGAGGGGGTGGAAGCCTCCCGGAGCCACTTGGTCGGGGCTTGCAGCGAGGCGGCCCGCGGTGGTGGTGGAGAGCGAACCGCTCCCGAGCGATGCCGCGGGTCCCCCGGAGCCGCCCCTTCCCCGGGCCGGGCTCGGCTGGGCAGCTCCGGGCACGGCTGCGGCGGGGGCGGTGCCGGGGAGGGGACGGCGGCGGGTCCGGCCCCTCTGCCCGCCCCGCCGGCACAAAACGGGAGGCGGGGGCGGCCGGGGCCGCACTTCCCGCAGCGGGCCGGGCTGCGGGCCGAGCCGAGCGGGGCCGGGCGGGCGGCGCGGGGGATGTAGCGCTCAGCACCGCGGACAGCGCCGAGGCCGGCCCGCGGGGCCGGGAGGGGCCCGGGGGCGATGGCCGGCGTGCAGCAGGGAGAGAAGCAGCTCTTCGAGAAGTTCTGGCGAGGCACCTTCAAAGCCGTGGCCACGCCGCGACCCGAGAGCATCATCGTGGCCAGTATCACGGCCCGCAAGCCGCTGCCCAGGTAAGGGATGCGTGGGCACGGGAGGTGGTGGCTCTGGGGGACTGCACTTCCTGCTCGACCCCCAGCCCTCTCCCCAACATCAGGAGGGTTTGGAGTGTCTCCCTCTCCTCCCAGTTAGTGGCTGGACAACCCCGGGGGATCCTCTCCATGCCCGAGGCAAGGGGATGCTGGCTGGCTCAGCCCCCTCCCCAGGCAGATGCTGTGCTCCAGAGCAGGGCGGGTTTGGGAAACTTTGGTGGTGCTTGGAGTCCAGGAGCTGGCTGCTGCAAGGGGAACAGAGTGAGGGTCTGGCAAGTTCTAGCTGGGCTACGGAGGAAGGGCAGCAATGGGGGGCATCAGCCAGAAAGTGTGGCCATATCCATCCCTGCCAAGCAGAGCCCTGGAGTGCGTGTCCTGCTGGCCGTCTTGTCTCTGCGTCACTCCTCCTTCATCAGGGGACCTTTGGAAAGGTGAAGCCCAGAGAGGGAAACAGCCTCCCTCCAGCTGGACCCTGCCTGGTCATGGAGGGGAGACTGATGCACCCCAGGGATGTGCAGCCCAAGGAGCCTGGTCACTGCCGTGGACCGGGACAGCTCTGGGGCTGGTGTCCCCCTGGTCCCACAGCCAAGCAGCCTTGGCTTTGCACATCTGGTGTCTGCCCTGTCCTCCTGCTCTGAGGAGGCCAGTGCCCCTCATGTTTGCCAGAGGCTGAACAAACCCATGAAACAAGGCAGTGGGACTGCAGGTACCCCCTGAGCCGCTCTGCCAGGCTGTCACACGGGCAAGGGTCCGTTGTGGCTTCCTCACAACCATGCACAATCTAATTTAAACCAGCTTTGTTTTGCTGACTGTCTCAATATTGGTTAAAAATATCCTCTTTGTGCTGTTTTTATGAGAAAAGGAGCGTTTTGCTGGTTCTCTTCTCTCTTTGATCTGTTTTTAACACTGCTGGCTGCTGTTCACCCGGTGTGGGGAACAACCCAAAGTTCCGTGGAAGTGGTGGGTCTGTAGAGGAGAGCAGCTTGGTCTGCAGTGGGCTGGGTATCGGGGGCTCAGCCTGTACTAGGGAATAAAGAACTCATGGTGAGCGAGCTGTTTTGGATGCTTCCCGTGCCAGTGAAGGCTGTGAACCACAGCAACAATGGGGATGGGGGTCACTTCTGCCCCTGCAGCCCAGCTGCCAAGCAGGAATTTTTTCAAGCTCTCTGATTTCCATTAACCCGGGTAGGAAAACAGGAAAGGCACGGCTTAAGCTTCCAAAGGAGAAGAGCAAATCTTGTTTGCAGGGCTTCAGCCTTTGTGAGGGAGAGGAACCACGGTGTCGTTCTCCATCCCTTGCATCAGGTGTGGTCGGCACCCAAAGGGGTCGTTGGCAGGCTGGGTGCTGGCTTACACACACCTCTGCCTCAAGGTGCCTGAGTGAGTTGTGCTGCTTAAATGTCTTCCAGTCGGAGGTGAAATACAGCACCACGTTAGGGTATTGTGGAAATACAGCCAGCCTGGGTGCCAGGAATGATGCCCGGCTCTAAACGGCAATTCGCATTTTGTGCGGACGTCCTGGTGGGGCTGAGCACTGCAGCTTGGGGTGTTTGCAGCTCCATTAAAAAGTTCCCAAACACGCGTACCTCTCTGTCCTGCTGGCAGTGCCGGCTCTGACAGGAAGGGAACTGTCCGTGCAGTGGCCGAGAGCTTTCGGCACACTGTAAAACGGACCCGCCAGCTCAGCTTTGCTGTGGTTTGCACCTCAGCACTGTCAGACCCTGCATAACGGGGTCCCCAAGCCGGGGTGTGCTCCACACAGCTGGCCACGGTGCCGCCAGGTCCCCGTGTCAGTGGAGCCCGGCGCCCTTTGTCTCCTCG
This sequence comes from Pseudotriccus pelzelni, assembly GCA_035584735.1. Taxonomy (NCBI): domain Eukaryota; kingdom Metazoa; phylum Chordata; class Aves; order Passeriformes; family Tyrannidae; genus Pseudotriccus; species Pseudotriccus pelzelni. The sequence continues at coordinate 3,808,249 of JAWMRA010000036.1, read as the reverse complement.
CAGCGTGTGCCGCGGGCTGGGGCCGGGGATATTCCCTGCCGTGTAGCCATCTGGGCCACTGCCCTTGCCACAGGTGTCCAGCGGGGTCAGCCTGGCGGGGCTCTCCCCGGGATCTACGGGACATGTGCTGCGCTCATCCCTGTCCCCAGGCACAGGGGGTCTCTGCTGCTCGGGGGGCTGACACCAAGGGCTGTGGAGACAGGGAGACTGCAGTTCCCAGCTCCTCTCATCGGGGCTGCTGGCTCGGCTCACACCCCACAGGGCTCTGCCAGGATCCCGAGGCTGCTGCCTGGGCAGGTTCACATGTAGGAGATGCCAGATCTCACATCTCCAGGGGCTTTGCAGTGGGTCCCCATCGGGGTACACAGTGATGTTCCCAAGCTAGCACCAGGCTTGTAGTCCAGCAATATCCAGAAACCAGGCTCCTGCTCCCCATTCGTGGTGAGAGCAGCCCCGCAGCATGCAGCAGATCCTTTTGTAGTGGCCTCTGTGCCCAGCTCCACTCTGGGTTTGTTTTTCCTGGAGGTTTCGCTGCGCCACTGCTTGGATCGGCCTTTCTTCCCTCACGATACTCCCGGCTAATTTAAGAGCAAGTGACTGCCGTGCCAGCAAGCAGAGCGCACCGGAGAGGAGATGAGGAAACCAGTTAGCCAAATGAAAAATTAAGATGACCATCTGGATTCCGGTTTTCTCCCACACTTGACAGCTGGTCCCCTGAAAACACCCTGCCCTGGATCCGGCCCCGCGCTTCCCGCAGTGGTGGAGACGTTGGCATGGTTTCTAGGCCAGGGCTGCCCGTCTCCTCATCAGTTTTGCTTCTGAGCCTGTGCCCTCATGGAGTGCCAAGGGGCTCAGCTGCTGCATGGGGGTCCTGCCAGGAATCTCTCCAGTGGGCATAGCCCAGAGCCATCCCTGCTGGGTGCCTTGGGCTAAGGGCTCAGTCCTGCATCCTTGTGGGGCAGCCGTGGTGTTCCCAGGATAGAAGGTGATTTTTTTTCCTCCCTCTCCAGCTGGCTCTGCCCTTGCCCCATCCCTCAGCACCACCTTCCTGCTGGTTCTGGAGATAAAGCCTCTTCCATCTAAATTCCCATCAAACTCTCTAGGAGGTTTGAGGGGTTAAAGCTCTGCTAAACCCACGGTTCATCCTAGAACAATAGAGTACATTAATACTGTCCCTCCTCGTCCTGCTGAGGCTGGGGGGGCCATGATATCCAGTCCCCACCACAGCTTTGTGCCCAGAGCAGGGCTCTGCCAAAGTAAATGGATTATTGACCAGTCTGCAGAGTGAAAGGAAAAAATGAGGTGATGGGGAAAGGGGCTTTTCCAATTAACCTTTTCCCACACAGGGTCTGGCGAGGCTTTGCTGTGCAGGAGGAGCTGAGGGACGGGGTGGTGTGGGGAGGCTGTGCAGGGCTGGGGCTGACCCCACGCTTGCCTTTGCAGGGGGATTGCTCCAGCATACACAAAATACCTGTGTGGGATTTGAGGGGTTTGTGTGCCCAGAGTGCTGGGGAGAGATGAGGTGAGGGACAGGGACCACCTATCCTGCCCTGAGCCCCTCTTGCCGAGACAGGATGCCCTCATTCCCTCTTGCTGGTCCATAAGGATGGGGCTTTGGCTCTTGTGAATTGAAAACACTTTGTGAATCTCCTGTAATAAGGTGGCTCTGCTCAGCCTTTGGGGATGGGTGTCACCACTATGCTCTAGCCCCAGGCCCATCACCAGGATCCCCTTTCCTCCCTCTTGGCTGGGCTTTTGTCTACGTCTCTTCCCTGGCCACAACCTCGGCCATAGTGCAGCAGCTGGGAGCTCCATCCCACTCGGCAAGCCTGACTTCTCCCAGCACTGCTGCATATTGCACCAGCACCTGTGCCAGGAACCTGGGAACTGCCAGGTGGGAGATGCTTCAGGGTATCCTTGGGACCCAGAGGTGATGGCAGTCCGAGGGCTTGTGGGAGGCTTTTGGGGGTGTTTGCCTTCCCTGTTCCCACTCCACCAGCCGTGGTAGTGTGGTATGAGCTGCCCTGTCCCCCAAACTCATCCAAAATCCACTTTGAGGGCAGTGCTGGAGCTGGGGGCTGTGGGTGCTGGTGTTGGTTCCTGGGGCAGCCAGTGATGCCGGGTGAGCTCTGGCAGTGCTGGGGGAAAGGAGGCTGCTGCCTCCCTCCCTGCCAGATGGTCTAAGTGGGTCACATCAGGGCAGTGCAGGGGATTTGTGCTTTAACCCTTAATCCCCCGGGATGCACCGTGCACGGAGGGGGAGGGAGGGATGTGTTGCTGAAGTGGGATTAAGCCCAGTTTCACCGCCTGGTTTGCCGTTGAAGGTGATCTCGGAGACGGGTCTGGGTGCTGCTGCTGCTGCTGCTGCAAACCTGCTGGGACAAGGGTGACGTGTCCTCCCTGGCTACACTGGGATGGGGCAGGAGCAGTCATGGCACCGCAGTGCCAGGGGACACAGTACCCCAGCGAGGGCAGAAGACATCTGCCATTCCCCTGTGGCCTTTGCAGTGACTTTTGGCCATCCCAACCTCTGGCTTCCCAGCCACCTTCCGGTGGCCCCGATCCCCAGCTCGTCCCCAGCGGGTTGGCAGCCCTTGGGTATCGATGCGGGGCATGCTGCTGGGAAGGAAGCCCCGCTGGCAGCCCTGCTGTGCGGATGGTCCCCCGCTCCCGCTAATCCTCCCCCTTGTTGGTCGGGCATCTGTTCCGCGGGAAGAGGCGGCGGCGGTGCCGGCCGCGCCAGCCGCCTGGCTGCCATCTGCTCCCTCCGCTCCCAGCGAGCCCGAGTGCTAATGAGCCCGTGGCCCCGGCCCAAGAGGGGGGAGAGGGGCTTGAAAAGAAAAGCGGAGGGGGAGAAGAAAAGCCTCTTCCTTGGAGGGGTTGTCAATAGGGAGGCTTTTGTCTGCCCCTGCCCTCCGGCTCCAGCTGGACGGCGATGGGAGAGGGGAGAGCTAATTAAGCAGCTCGGGAGCTGCTGGGAGGCTGCGGGCAGCTGAGTGAGGGGAAGAGCAGGGTATGCCCACAGGACTCCCTCCCTGCTGCTCTCAGAGCCTTCATCCTCCTCCTCCTCCTTCCCCCCACCCTGTCCATCTGCCTCTTCACTGGACTGGTGCTGGGTACCGTGTCCCTGCTGGCCTCCCTGGTGGGGTGAGGGACTCCTCTGTCCCCCCTCTGTATCAGGAACAAGGGGATGGAGGCTCCTGCCAGGGATGAGTGGGGTGCAGAGTGCTCAGCACCAATGGGTACCTTAGCCAGGTGTGCTGTGCTCCAGCGTGGGAAGGTGTACGAGCACCTAAGGATTTAGGGAAAAGGTCACTGGAAGGAAGCCCCTGTAGGAACTCCAAGTTCATGGATGAGGTTTTCTTAGAGCTACTGGGGTACCCACAGAAGTGCTGCCCCTGCCCACTGCGCCCCTGCTGTGACCATGTGCGGCTTTGTGACCTTCAACTAAAAGCTCCCCAAATTGGACATGAGGCTGAGAGTTGTCCCTAGACCAGCACTGCAGGGACTGGCAACCACAGAAGCAGTTGGAAACGCTGTGTTCTTGGGGACAGGTAATTTCTGATTGTAAAGTCCATTTGAGAGCTCTGGTGAGCTCTGCTCCGGAGCTCCAGTTCCCGTGCTGACCAGAAAGAACACTGGCACAACCTGGCCCTGCTGCTGAGAGTGAAGGTTCACAGCACCTGGCAGGGAAACATAGGGTGAGGCTCTCCCTGAATCCGGGCCTTGTTGCTGCCCTGTCTCTGGGGAGGGGGGAGCCTGTGGGCCTGCAGTGCCTGTGCTGTGCCAGGGGAAGCACCGTATCTGATCTCTTCAGATGAGGGATGAAATCAGGTGGAAGGACGCAAAAGAGGGGGGAAACTCTACTGGCTGGTTAGAGGATCATTTTGTAGAAATATTTGATTTCACCCTTGAACAAAGCTGCTGCAGACACTGTCCTGGCTGCCAGGCAGCCCCTCGTCTGCAGATGCTGGAGGTGGTGTGTTTGTGAGTGCAGCACTGGTGGTGTCTGGCACTCTGGGGGGCTGTGCTGGCCATGGGGTCTTCCCCCTGGCTCAGCACCATCCCAGCACTTGAGTGAGGCTGTTTCATGGATGTACCAAAGTGTGGAGAACCAGGGCAGAATGTGGCAGTTTAGGGTCCTGTAGGGCTGGGGTCTTTCCTTTCCCTCCTTGTCTCCCTTCCCTGGAGAGGCAGGAGAGCAGGACACTTGAACCCTGCACATGTGTTCACACCCCTCCCACCAAGTCCAGCTAATGAATATTTAGGGCTGTTGGGCCCTAAATAATAAATAGCAGTGATGACCTTGATGACAGGGATTGCTAAGAAGCCTCTGCCCAGCGCTGGGTCCTGTGGCTGCTCTTATCTCCTTGCTGTCACTGTCCTGCCCCCATCATCCAGGGCAACCTGTCCTGCTGTGGCTTGTCCCCACTCTGTGTGTACGTGAGGGTCTCCACTCTCCCTTGGGTCCCTGGGCTTGGGAGATTTCTCCTTCCAGCAGGTCATCGCTGGAGCTGAGCCCATCTCTGCTCAGCCCCATTCCTACCCCTTCCCACATTTCCGTGTCTGGCAGCTGCACCTTTCTATACGCTCATTTTTCTATAAGATGAACTTACCAAATGCAAACCCCGCGTCCCTGAAATGAAATCATTTCGTGCATGACCACCCTTTCCTTTTCTCTTTTTTTCCCCCTTCTTTTCTCCCTGCGGGCGCTGAAACCTCTTCATCCCTGCAAAGCCTGACCCAGGCCAGCAAATCCCACCCGTATGGGCTGCAGGGGGTGCCAGGGATTTGCCACAGCCCCATGTCCGGTGTGAGCCCCCAGGGACTCTTTGCTGCTGGGAGAGTGTGAATCTGCTGAGACCCCCAGTTCTTCCCTGCCCCATGGAGACCCACAAACTGCTCCCATCCCCTTGGTCCTCCTATGGCCCCAATCCCTGGCGATGCCATCAGCCAGAAAACAGGGCTGGGTTTGATGCCTGGATCGGAACCCTTTGGCATTCTCAGCAAAGGGCAGGGAGAAAAGCCAAATCCTGGGAGCTAGTTTGCCTTTGCAGCCTTGCTTGATGATTTTATAGGTGTGGGCAAAGGCACAGAGGTCGTGGTGCCTGAAATCTGGCAGGAGCAGCGGATCCCAATGGCACAGCATCCCCACCAGGCCTTTGGTGTGGTGCGAATCTGGCACATGCTGGGGGGGGATGGACAACCACCTCTGGCAGTGCCCATGTCTTGCTGCCACCATCACCTGGCAAAGGCCACAGAACCCTCTGCAGGACACCGGGTGCTGCAAAACTGGTTTCTCTGTCAGCCACTCGAGCCGAAAGCGCTGACAAACACTGGGAGTTTAAAAATAGCAGGTTTTTTCGCACGCGGCGGGAACACTTTCCCTGCCAGCGCAGCGGGGACTGCAGGAAGGGCTTACAAAAAATAATACAAGTGAGGAAAAAAAACTCTATTAAAAATTGTACTGGTGTTCCGGGCGGGCTGAAATGAGTCCCCGGTCTGGAGGCAGCTCCACCGATGACCCGTTTAACGCTTCATGTTTAATTTATGTCTCAGGGACATATGGAAGAAGAAGCAGCTGCTGCCCTGCCCCAGCCATCTCCTCATTCACCCCCAACTGGGTCCCTGGGTGGGCAGAGGGGACACTGTGGGAAGGGCCTGCTGCCTGTGGGGCTGCTCTGCTCTCTCCTCCCTGGGGTAGGGGAGGCTGTGACATGCTGGTATGGGCTGCAAGAGCCTTTGTGCTGCTGGGCCCCAGGGCTGGGGTCAGGTGCCCATCTCGCATGCAGGTAGCCGAAAATGTTCTGAGATCCACAAGCAGTGATAAGAAAATAAGTTTTCTCTGCCACTAACACCAAATTCCAGCAGTGCATTGTCTTGCTGGAACTTGATGGGACAATGGGCCGGTTGTATTGAATTTATCTCTGAGCCTGTGTGTATTGGAGGGTGACTAGAATGGAGTGGGGTAGGAGGCTGGGATTTTAGCTACATTACTGTCAGGATGAAGAATTAGCCACTGCCCAGCAAGGGAAATATTTTTGCATTAAGAGAGATTTCACAGTTAAAGAGCTCCTGCTGCATTAATCTGTGGGTCAGCTGGAGCTGCCATACAACACCCCTGCCCACCAAAGCTGTGCAAGTGTAACACCAATCTATAATAGCATGTAAATATATCATAGCTTATTCTCCACGGCTCCGTCGGCTGCTGCCAGCAGAGCATTCCTGCTCTCCCAGAGTGGGCATGGACACGGCTGTGGTGTGGTGGGGGCAGGAGGCAGTTAGGGATTTGGGTAGATCTACCCCTGAGGTTGGTGTTTTAACTCGGGGAAACCTACTGCCTATCAACTATTTGCCCTCCTCAAATCCCCCTGCTCTGATCAGAGCCCAGCCAGGTTTGTTACAAGGCGGAGAAGCAAGACAAGTGGGGTCAGCACTGCTTCTTCCAAGGGATGAGGTTTTAAATCGCCAGAAAACTCCAAGATTGGGAAGTTATACAAAATAAAGCCCCAAAGCAACAAAGGAGACCCGTGCCCACGTGTCGCCTGCTCTTCCCTGTGTGTTAGACAGGGTCTGTGGTTATCTGTCACCACCCACTCCATCCCTGCCTTTGTCTGCCCCATCCCTGCCTTTGTCTGCACATCAGCCACCCGTTGGCCGGGTTAAAGGGCGATGCTGCAGGGCCTCCAGAGCAGAGAGGCAGGCGGTTAACACGTGCCAGGAGAGGGAAGTGCAGGGGCCTGGCTGGGCACCACCAGCAGAGGAGGAACAAAGGGAGCTGCTGGTTAATCCCTGCAAGGGGCAGTTACAGCCTGACCTGCCCGCTAGCGCTGGAGCCCAAGGGCTGTCGGCCTGGCTGTGCCCTGTGTCTCTTAATGGAGGATGAGCTTGATCTCCTGGTGAGCTCCTCTGGCCGTGTCCCTGGACCTTGGCAGCCTTGGGGGTCACTGTGTGGACTGAGCTCTGCAGGACACAGGACGTGTTGGCTGCATCTCCCCCAGGATCCCAGGACACCCCCAAATGCAAGGACTCAGTTGCCTGTTCTGTCTGATTGCTGGAGAAGTTGTTGGCACAGTTTTCAACTAGTTCTTGTGCTCTCCCAGACATCTCCCACATGTGGTTCAGGAGCCAATGAAGGCGAAGGATGTCCTTTGTATCTTTTGGAGGGATTTTGGATGTCTAGGAGAGTCCAGGCTGGCAGATGCAGCTGTTTTGTGCTTCAGGCACATCCCTGCCCTGGGATGTGCTGGAGCCACGTGGCTGTGCCTGGTGCTCAGGTCCCTGTCCCTGTCCCTGTTCCTGCCCCTGCCCTTGCTGTGAGCGTGAAGCATCTCAGCACCTGCAGGGACAGAGCTAAAGGCACAATGCTGGCAGCATGTGCCGATGGCAGATTTGACTCCCACTCTTTGCTGCCTTGTGGCAGTAGTTACTACCTCATTGCCTTCAGAGCTCCCCAAAAGTGTTTTTTCCACTCACAGGCCAAATTTCCTCATCCCTATGCCTCCAAGAGGGTTGGGATGCTCAAGGGCTCTTGGCGTGGGAGCTATGCCATGGGGACGGGTGGGTTAACTTTGTGGTGGAGGCTCGTGGGCCAAGAGCTGCCTGCCGGCTCTCCGGGCTGCGAATGCCACCCGAGGCACATCCACCCCTGATTAATGGAAACTGAAAAGCAGGATCCTGAGGATCCTGAGGACCCTGCCGCCAGCTGCCGCTGCCAACCCTTGCCCTGTGCTGCCGCCAGGTTTGTCCTGAACGGAGCCAAGGACAGCAGGTCTCACCCTCCCTTTCCATGGAGGAAAAGCAGACAGTGTATCCCACAGACATAGCCTGAGCTGGGGCTGGGACACAGCCACTGCCCTGCTCCCCCCGCTCACCCTCCCTACCACGTTGGTATTGATTTGACCTAAGCTCCCTTTAATGTGCTATGATTTCTTTCAATTAGGCTTTGAGCGAGGTCTCTGCGATGTTCAATAGAGCTGGACCTGGCACAGAGCCTGGACCAGCATGGTCCAGAGGGAGATGCTTGTGGATGCTCCCCCATCTTTGACAAGAGCATCCAGCCATGTCATATTTTCCCCATGTCCCATGAGGATGATTCCACTGCTTAAAGGTTGTTCCTTGTCCCCTCTGCATCTCCTGGCTCTTTCCATTCACTGGACTGGTGGCTTTGTCACCCCAGCCCATAGGACAGATTTCAGCATCGTTATCCGGTTCACCTTCCTAATTTAGATGAGCACTGGAGCTGCATGGTCCCCCCTGCTCTGGGCAGGAGCAGCCCCTCCTGCCAGCTGGAGCTGAACCAACCCTGAGCACCCCTCATCTTCCCACCCCTGCAAAGCTTTCCCCTTTCTCCTTGGTGGCTGTCATCTCCTCAGGGATGTGCTTAGCCAAGTCAGGGCTTGGTGTCACTTTGTTTCCGGCAAACTAATGGGCAAAGTGCTTGTTTCCAGAGACTGTGTGGAGCAGAAATTCCTGCCCTTCATCTCCAGCTGCAATTACCGAAGCCAAGTCGATGCAGTTGATGGTAATAGGATGGTAACACTGTCTGAATTTGTATTTAATGCTGATTCCAAGGGTCTATAATCTTCATCAGCACCACATGACTTTTTATAGAACAGAAAAATGTGAGAGCAGTTAATGAGCTGTAATTCTGGAGAGCTTCTGCCTTGATTGGGGCTAATTATTTTCTTTATAAAAATAATTAACCATCCACACAACCTATAGAGTGAAAGGCATGTGGCATTAATTAAACCATGCAGTATTTTCAATGCACCTTTATCTCCTGTTTCCCAGCACATCCCAACTAGACAGTCACACACTGCAGAAAGCCAGGCTGGGCACAAGCTGGCATCATGCAAGGGCTTGTGCTGGGCAAAAAGGACAGGTCCTGAGTGGGGGGAGTTGCATCCAGATCCCAGTTCTGCAGCTGACTGGCCCTGCCTGTGCCATAAAACTCCTCATTTGGGTAGGAAAGGCTGTTTTGGGGAGAATAAGATGATGGTGCTCATGTGTGTGAGGGGTGCAGGGAGAATACTGGGGGTGTCTCTGCTCTTTTGGCTGAAGAGCAGCCAGTGGGACCCTGAGGGAGCACAAGGGTCTGTGCTGTGTGCTGTCATTCGATGTGGGGCATCAGGAGATCCCAAAATTAAGGTTGTTGCTTTACACAGGCCAAACCCTTGTTCTCCAGCACTCTGAGATCCCGGGATGAGTCCCAGGTGAATGCGCCCCAGCGCCGGGTCTGTGCGTGCTTAGACACACACTTACATAATACATAATTGTTAACAAAACTAATTCCTCTATTTTCCTGGAGGTATTCTGAGAACTAATGAATATATTTGCATAATCTTGATTTTGTTTATGAATAATTCTGGATTATCCAAATGTGAATAACACCGGGGCTTTGCCACTCTGGATTGCCTTTCAGCTGAGGATAGCAAAGCGTTTTACAAATATTAGTTCAGCCTCACAAATCCCAGCAAGCAATAAAATTATTATTACACCCAATTAAGGATGGATGGGATGAAAACTGAAATGATCCTCTGCAGCCCTTCCTGGCAGGGTTTGTCATGGGGACCCACCTACCTCTTCCAAACATTTTTCCTAGGAAGCAACAAGCCAAAAAGTATCCCTCCCATTCTTTTTTTGGGATGATTTAAAACAATATTCACAGTCGCAGAATGGTGTGGACAACTGAGGACAAGACCTGGGAGCAGAGAGGGAGGTTTCTTTCAGTCTCTGACCCCCACAGGGCTCTGGGTGCTGCAGCACTGATCACCCCAATGACTGCCACGTGGCAGGGATGGCACAGGGGATGGCATCCGCTACATCCTCTGCTCCTTGGAGCAGAGTGGGGGCAGAAAGGTTTCTGTCTCCCCTCCCAGAAACTCTCCTTAACTGAAAACCTCCTCACCAGTCCTTCCTGGGTAGGTGACACAACCACTGAGGTGTTTGCAACAGGACCAGGGGGTGTTACAGGGAAGGAGGATTGGATTCAAACCAAACCCTCCCATCTGAAGCAGCAATTTGTGAGTTCCCCAGCTCAGCTGACATAGCAGTTGTGATGCAGGGAGGTAAAGAGCGCTTCTGGCCACAAAAAGTCCCCAGTGGGGAGGTTAAATCCCGCTTGCCACCTTCCTTCCTGGGCTGGAGACAGTGCAGGCTCATCTCTCAGCAGCAGAAATCCGTGGCTTAATTCCTTTCCACAGGAGCTAATTGCTGCCCACGCTTCCCCACACGGGAACATCTGCTTCTTGCAGTGTCACTGAGTCCTCCTGGCCCCACGTGGCCCTGGGCACCGTGGGGGGATGGAAGTTCAGGAGATAAGCCCCAAATGGGAGGACTTCCAGGGCCCCCTGCTGCACCAGACCTTGCTCAGGTGATGCCACCGAACACCCATGTTGGAACACCCATTCAGATGCACCCGTGGGTCTGTCCTGGGGGGGGTCTGAGCATTTATTTTTTAATGTTGGAGTTATTTCAAGCTGAGCCCTTGGCATTGCTGTTCAGTAGCTGACACCATGACTGTGTGACAGCACACAGAGTGACTCAGGGGGTGGTTTATTAATGGCTTGCAGTGATCTGAGTGTCCCTGTCCCCAGCCTGGATGGAGGGATGGATGGAGGGATGGGGTGGGCATCAGTCAACCAGAGTCATTCCCAGGGCAGCTCCACAGGTAGGCTGCAGCTGCATAAACAGGTTGATTTTTTGGAGTTATCCCAGTGTTGGGACTTCCAGTATATTTTCTTCTCTTCTTCCAGTGGTAATTCAAAAGAAGCAAGGAGGAAAAAGCTTTATGTGAGCGGCAAAGGCAGCATTTCTGCTCCAAGTGGATCTTCTCCAGCAGTCTTCTCCTTGCTGCTTCCAACGTGCCTTATTACTAATTCATTTTTAAAGTGATCTCTCAGCGCTCCCAGGAGCTCCTGGTAACTGTGTGCTCACAATTCCCTATTTGATTAAAATTTAACAAGCTGTTATTGGCAAATACACTATTTCACTGCTGTTTGCCATGACCAGATAGCATGGGTTTTGGACAAAGGAGGGAATGGGTGCATCTGATGGTCCCTGGAACAGGGTTTGGCACTGTGCAGCCCTTGGGTGTGAAGGAGTCCTCCAGCCTGACCACACTGCAGATAGTGCCAAAGTACTTCTTTTCTAGGATATCCTTCAGTTCTTTATTTTTTAAAAACCCTCCTAAAATGTGAAGGGTCATCTCCTGGTGCTCCTCAGCTTCTGGCTCCCAATGTTGTGTTGGGAACTGCCCAACCACAGCCACTGCCATCCCTCCCTCTCAGCCCATGGTACTGACCTTCATCCAGTTTGGTTTTGCCCCGCAGTTCTAGTAGGAGAGAGTTTAATGAGAAATTTGAGCTCAGATCCAGACTTTTCCTAATCACGAGCTCTGCAAGGGCTGCTTCAGGTTGCCCCCATGCCTGGCCATCAACTCTTGTCCCCTTGTCCTGGGAGCCATTGCCCCCATGGCTTCCTGAGGCTGCCTGGGGACAATGGCAGGGACAGGGTCTGGGAGTGTTGTTTGTGGCCAGCCAGGAGGAGAGTGGCCATGAGGCTATGGCAGGTATTAGCATAAGCTCTCAGCCCCAGTCCCTCCTCACACCAGTTCCTGGGTCACTCAGGAGCCTGGAGTCCCCCAAAATGTGGATCAGGGATGTGCAGGACTGCTGTGCCATGGGGCAGCATGGCAATGTCAGTACTTCTGTCTACATTTGCAGGCACCTGCGACAGCCAAGGCTCCTCCTTTCCTATTTCCTGAGTAAGAGTAAAACTGGCTCCTACACAGACGTGGAAACCTGCAGGGTATTTGTCTAAAGAGGAGGATTTGAGGACAAGAAAGGCACAGGATTGTCCCCCTGAGAGCAAGCCTGGCCTGGCAGTGTGCAGGTGCTGATGGGCAGGAAGCTCCGCAGGGACCTCCGAGCCGGCAGCGTGGGAGGCTCAAGATGCCGTAAAAACCATTTGAGATGGGGCAGCAGTCCAGGTTTCCTTTAGGAATGACGTGCCCGTGTGCCATATTCCTCGGGTTTGTCCCTGCAGTTGCTGGCAGGCAGTCAGCAGAGCCATCCTGGATTGCTGGCAGCGAGGGAAAGTGACTCCAAGCCCTGCAAGGTGACCAGGTGCTCAGGAGGGAAGTGGGACAGGGAATGGCGACCTTGGTGCCCCTGGGGAGGAGATCCAGCTGTGCTTGTCCTCGTGCCTAACCCTGCCTAAGAAGGATGGTCCATGGAGGCACTGCTTTCCCCTGTGGAGTTTTTCCCTCTGCTAGGACCATCCATCCTGTGAGCCTCTGCCACTGCCAGCTGGTGCCCAGGAGAGAGCCCTCCCCATGGGCTGCAACCTCACAGCATCCCCCAGAGCATCTGGCACTGATTCTGTGCCACTACCGGGGCCTCTTCCAGCAGGGAAGCTCCTCTGTTCGGATCTAACCACGCATAGTAAATCAGCTGCTGGAAAATAAAGAGCCAAGCTGCTTTTTTGGCCTGGGATGTGCTAGGAGCAATCATCAAACCTTTCTGGAGTCCCAGAAGGAAAAGGAGCTGCTGCCACATACAGGCTTGCAGCAGGACCCAGGGTTCCCGGGAGCAGGAGGGGGAGGCAAGTCACGACTGGCAAAAATTTGATGAAAAATGTATATTACAGAATTGTATTTCTCCTCTGTGTTTAAACTGCCTCAAGAAAACCACGTGCTTTTCTGCAGCTGGTGCCTCTGCTGATGCACAGAAAAAAAAAATAGCGGGGAGAAGATTAAAATTGAACTGGCTTGGAGTCTGTGTAATCAAGGAAAATATCTCGGTGATTTGCTATTATAATTTTCAATAACAAACTGCAGGGCTCCTGGTGCACTAATAATAACGGGTTGAATGAGGTGGGGAAAGAACCTGCCATGGGGTGTTTGTGTGCGTGTGTGCTTGTGGGAAGCACTTCCAATATTCCCCTGCTCCTAATTTTGAAGAGGTATTTTTAGTGCGTATTTCAAAGAGCTTTACATAAACACATCTGCTGGAGTTTTTTCCTTGAGATGTCTTTACAACCCTCTTTTCTGTCCCCTCCCTTTCCAGGGTCAAGGGAACGGTTTGACTGTTTTCTTTTTCAGTCAGATGAGCAAAGCTGGAGACCGAGAGAGGAAATCAAAGGGTCATTTTGCGAGCCCAAAAAAGGCTTCTCAGCCCCAAGGGTGGATTTCAGAAATTATTTGAGCAGCTCAGACCACCCTCACTGAAGCCTGGGGCAGAAGCACAGGGGATGTGGCCATGGCAGAGAGCCATGGGGGTATGGATCCTGACCCACCACCTGCCCTCTCCTGCACAGCCAAAACCTCCAAGTGAGGAAAGGAGAGGAAAGATGAGGTATTCCATCATCTGTTTGTGCACTTTTTGCATGTTACTCAGGAGAAGTGGCGAGAGCATCCCTGGTGCGAGCAGCTGTGCATGCGTAAGTTTCTCCTGCTTCCCCTCAGGATGCCCATGTCCTTCCACAGGCTGATGTTCCCAGTTCCCAGGCCAGGCATCCATCCATCATTATTTAATGTCAGTTAAACATTCACAACTATTAGGCTTATCAGAGATGCTTTAACCTTTTTTTGTTTTTTGGGCTCTGGTTGCCTGGAGCCGCTCCCACCTTTTCACTGGGGGCTATAGAGAAGATGGGAACGTGGAGCCAGTCAGGGCTGAAGTGGGGAAGGTAGTAAAGCTTCTATGCTGGTTTTCCAAGATCCTCTGCCCTGAGCCTGGAAGTGCTGTCAGCGCAGGCCTGCCAAGTGCAGTCAGTGTTCGGAGCCTCTGAAGTGCTTGTGTTTGCAGCCGGGTGCATCAAGCACCTGACCCAGCTGTGTGTGCAAAGGAAAATAAAGGATGGAAAAAAAAAAAAAAAAAGGCTTGGTTAGCATGATCCAGCCCCAGTTTGCTTACACTGCTTCTTGCAGAGCAGCTGGGAAGGGCAGAGGGGCTGTGCAAGGCCACCAGGGGCTGGGATTGCTGGAGCCCATCCTGGGGAGGCGAGGGATGATGCGGCTGTGGGAGGGGAGATGGCCTTGGTGCCAGGGTCCGGCAGCCAAAAGGTCACTAGGAAGACAATTTTCCTGCTCTTGTCTCCTCTTGAGATGAGTTACTGCGGGGAAGAGGCTGATTGATAAAAGCTTTGTGGCAGGAGACTGCTGTGGGGCTGGGGCAGAGGAGCTGGGCTGGGACATTGGAGCCTGCGGGCAGAGGAGGGCAGTGCCCGGCCCCAGGGTGTCAGCACACAGGGATGTCAAGTGCACACCAAACTCTCGCTGACTGCACGTCCCTGGGAGACCAGAGGGGACGGATATCGCTGGGCTCAGCTCCCAGAGGAGCCCACGTCACCAAGTGCCACATTTCATGGCCTGATGCGATGGCACTTGGCCATGCCATGGAGCATGGCAGCCCAGGATGGAGGGATGGGGATGGTTTGTGAGTTAGCTCTGCTCCCTGAGGCAGAGAACACCTTGTGCCTTAGTCCCGTCGTCTCTGGAAGGTGCCAGGATCCGTCCAGGGGCAGGAAGGACAATGGTTAACCGGCTTCTGTGGTGCCTCCACAAACTGGGGGTGACATCCCATCCCCAGGGAAGTGAGGCAGGATGGGATGGTCTCAGGAGATGGGGCTATGTGAGGCAGTGCTGGCAGCAGGGAGCCCAGTGGGATTCAGAAATGCAACGTGGCTTTAGGAAAGGCTGGTGGGAAGCAGTTCAGGCATTTTGCAAAAATAAACAGGGACCTCCCCATCTCACAGCAGGCTGACAACGCCCATCCCTTCTCCTCCAGATGTACATAGTGTTTTATGGTGTTTTAACCCACCTTCAGATGAGGAATATTTGGGTTCTTTCCCACCAGTGACCTTTCCTGCCTCATGTCTGTTAGAGCAGCAGTAGATCATTTTTCTCTGCTGTGTCTATACATTCTGTCAGGGAAGGAAAACATGGGAGAGCCCAAATATGGTACGGAAATGAGGAGATGAGCTGGCTGGGCTGTGAAGAACAGTGCAAGGCTTGGGCTGATGGAGAGGTGAGAGCCCTGTGTGCCTGCTGCTTCCCCCTTCGAGCCACTGCAACCCTGGCAAAAATTGTCATGAGCCCAAAATACCCCTCCTGGACCAGAGACTGCTGAGATGGGAAGTGATGGGGTGACCCAACTGCGGCAGGAGGTGGCACAGGGCATGTTCTGCACTGAGCTGGTGGCAGGCAGCCCACGGGTGCTCCCATCAGGAGCAGGCCTGGTGCTTTTGGACAGGTCTGATGGATAGGCTGGATTTCTGCACAGGAGAAATAAAAGAAAAAGGAAAGTGAGTGCAAGTGATCAAATAGTCGAATGGAAATGGAGAAACTTGGAGGGCAGCTGGGATGGGTGGGCAGCTGCCTTGTCCTGGCCTGGCTGCCCGTGGCCAGGAGTACATCCTTAGGGAAAAACAGGTAACCTGTGTTGGGCAGAAAGGCTGCGGTCCTCGCTCCGATGCTGGAACGGTGTTGTCCCCCAGCAGAGCAAACCCTGGGTATCCTTTCTGTCTCCTTCCTGCCTGCTCTGGCACATCCTCTGCAGTTCCAGAGGCATCACACTGAGCATCCTCACTGCTCTCCCGGGGCCGGCTCCAGCAAAACACCCACAGAGGGCTTTTCTTTCCTGCTGCAGGCACGAGCAGCAGGGAAGGTGTGATAATCCCTCCTTTGAGGCCACAGTAATCATTCACGCCAAACTGCATCACTTTTATATCAGTCATGAAAGACACCAAAGACAATAAGAAAAAAATACAGTTTTATATATGTATTCAATCAATGTCTATGGAGCTCAACGCGAGGGGATTACCAGCCAGTTTAGAGAGTTAGTGACTCTCAGCATCCATCAGAGGAGAACATTTGGTTGAATGGAAGCCAGCCTTTGATGGAATTGGAGAATAATTATTTCCATCAATAATTACATCTAAGCCCAGAAGAAACGGTTCCTGGCACGTTGCAGGACAGGAGTCCTTGATTGCCTCGAGGCCAATATGTTTTAACCCCAGGACCTGGAAATCCCATTAGTGGGAGCGGGGGCCGGGGTGAGAAGGACATTGCCTGCCGTGCCCAGGTCCTGGCAGTGGTGTCTCAGCCTGCTGCCAGCCTGGGGAGGAACCCTCCTGCCTCCGCTGCTGGAGTTGATCCAGCTCAGACTTTGCACAGGTCATTAATTTGGGGACGTTTTTAATGGATCCTAACGATTGAGCCTGTTCTTAAAAGGGGTTCGGGAAAGGCCACAAGCCAATTAGCTCGCACACAGAAAGTGATTAACTGTGTAGCTTCCTGGATGGTTAAAAATAATGTAGATGTTGGGAAGGGACTGGGGAATTCATTGCAAGTGGAGTAACAGGGTTTTAAAGCCAAAGGGACTATCACCTCCTGCATGTTCTTGGCCAGAAATATTTCACTCAGCTTCCCCCCAGTGACTCCTGTCCCTTGTATTTGGCTGAGCACATCTCTAAGTGTTCAGGCGTTACTAAATGGACTCCAAGGAGGAATC
This sequence comes from Pseudotriccus pelzelni, assembly GCA_035584735.1. Classification (NCBI taxonomy): domain Eukaryota; kingdom Metazoa; phylum Chordata; class Aves; order Passeriformes; family Tyrannidae; genus Pseudotriccus; species Pseudotriccus pelzelni. The sequence goes on along the minus strand of JAWMRA010000036.1, from coordinate 3,791,732 downwards.
AGCTATTAGCAAAAGTGGGAGCTTGTAGAGAGAGAAAAGAGGTGGAGACACACCTTCTGCAGATGCTCCTGTGCCAGCTGCAGCCCCAAAACATGTTGCTCATGGCTGAGGTAGGCAGCAGGGTGTTCCCTGGGGCATGCAAGACTCTAGCCATGCCTAACTGGGGCTTTTTTAATATCACATTGCTCTTTAACCACCCTCTTGGCCCCATTCAACCCCCAGGATGTGCAGCCCCAGCCCCACAGGGGCCCCACGTGTGATGGCTGTGGTGGTCTCTGCATCCCAAAGGATCTTCCACTGTGGCTGCAGGACTGGCAGGGGGACATCTCAGCCTTCCCCTTCTCTGGTGGGGTCCATGTGGCCTGTGGCCTTAGTTATGCTGCTTTCCAAAGGGATGAGGAAGGCTGGGTGGCAGACACAGCAGTGGGACCTTTCAGAGCTGACCTGGGGATGGATGGCTAAATTCCAAATCCAGTGCTGGGATTGGCTCCAGAATGATAACGGGAAGAAACAGGGACACAGCCTGACCCACCCTGGATACCCACAGTCAGGCTGAGCCTGGACATGCCAATACTTGTTTTATCTATTCAAATAATACTCCAGATGACACCAAACCCCCAGTGTTCTTAGCACCCCTGCTGGGTATGGCTTATGGCTTCTCATTAATCTTTCCATTCTTTGAAATAAACATCTGCAGGACCTGGAAACCTATCTACTTTCCTCCAGAGTGTCTGCATACAGGCTCATTTGAGTTAGTTTTCTCCATTTGGCTTATTCATTTCAGCTTGCACAAGCCCTGGTGTTTCTTAAAGACCACTTACTCAGTGACTCTGCTCTTCACCTGCTCCCGTGATTTTCCCAGAGCTCTTGCAGGCACTGACATGGCCCAGGTGATTCCCCTTAGCTCTGCTGGGCTGTCCCAGGTTCTCCAGGTTGGGGTTTCAGCAGGACTAGGTGTGTTCATTGGCCCAGCACCCTATTTGTAGGAGCAGGGAGAAGGGCTGCTCCCTGGCTGCCAGAAGTTTGCTTCCAGTGGAGGATGAGGATGTGTGACACAGTATTATTAGGGCAATAACAGGTTTGGCAAATTACATTTGGAATGCAAAAGGGTTTTTTTCTATCAGCGTGCGGGGCCTGTCCTGTCTCGGCAGAGCTGGTGATCTGAAACCCAGGATGCAGGAGAAGATGTCCTGACTAGCTCACGTTCTCCCTTCCCCATTGGATTGGACCCGGACAGGTTCATACTGTCCCTGCAATATGGAGCTGTCCAGCTGCACAGTGCTAATGGCACCTCTGAATGCTGAGCACAGCAAGCCTGGGGTGCAGCTCTGGCTAGAAATGGGGAATGTTGTAGGAGCCTTGTAGGAGAATTTCAGGGCTGAGCACTGAGAGCAACCTGCATCTCTCCTTCATAGCAGCACAGGTCCTGCCTGTGGAAAGGAAAGGAGATTCCCCATGACATGAGAAACCCTCAGCCAGTGACCCCAGCTGAAGGGACAGTTCTTGATGGCTCTTTCTCTCCTCTTGCTCTGGCAGTGGGACACTTGGCTGCCTGCCGTACCCTGTGGAGGACAGATGTCCCGAGAAGCTGAGCAGCTGCGTGGTCAGGGAGGCCTCCACCACCAATGGCTGTGCCAAGGGCAGGGAGAGACGAGACCATGGACACCGCAGGTCACGCAGGTAAGAGCCAGGGCAGTGAATGGGGTCACCTCAAAGCCGAGGGGTAGCAGGGGAGGTGTCTGTGGCTGTTTACCCAGTCCCTCTAAGGTCTGTGAGAGCTGGGGATGGCTTAAACACCTCTGTGAGTGTACAACAAACGCACGTGATTGTATGAAATCCCTGTGCATGCTGGCAGGGAGAAACCTGCAGTTCACTTCTCCTCCAGGGCTGGCTCTTACAGCCTCCTTCCAAGTATCCCTGCCTGGAAGACAGGCGACTTGCCAGCACCCCTCTGCTGAGAACCACCCTCAGCAATTCCCCTCTCCCCATGCCTAGATCAAACCAGCAACATTGGCTTCATTAAGACACAGCTTTGTTATCGGCTTGTTGTTAGTCCATGATCACTTGAGAGGAGAAAAATGAATGGAACGTTGTAAACGAAGCAGCTGGGGTCCCTGAGCCTGCCTGCTAAACTATCGCTGTGATTAAAGCCTCTCCGTTCGGTTAAAGATGCTGCAAAGAAAGAGCAAGAAAGCACATTTCGTATCTTCAGATTTCAGGCTAACCGGAACAATAATCTGAAGCACATTTTTAATTAGACTTTGATTATAATCGCGGAGAAACAATTAAAGTCAGATCAGCGCATGGGAGAAAGCTTCCACATCAAAGACAGATTTTCTCTGGGGAGAGAGAGAAGGGCTCTGCAGAAACTGCCTGTGGCCAAACGGTCAGAGATTCTTCCCTGCTCTGCTTGGCTGTGGTCCAGCTGTATCCCTGGGTGAAGGGGCTGAGGGGCACCCAGACCTGTGTGCTGCAGAGCCCAAAGCTGTGCTAGGAGAAAGCACGTGGAAGCTGGGCTTGAGCATCCGCAGAATGGAGAGTCTGTTAGCAGTGCTCAGGTCCCTGATCTAGCACAACCCTGGGGTGTCTCCGGGCCAGTGTCTGAGTTTAGTGACAATGAGACGTCCTGCGAAATGCATGACTTCTACCTCAGTGTCGACAGAAGACCCACTGAGCCCAAAGTGTGCTATATCCTCTGACAGTGCTACTGCGGGTCTATGAAATCGTCGGGAGGAGAAAGAGAGCAAGCAGGAGTATGTGGGTGCTCTGCGGGGCTGTGGTTGCACCTCTGATTTACTGCACTAGAAGCACTCGGCACTCATCCACTGTTCACTACTGAAGCACTAACTTGCAGTTTGGTCTGGCAGAGCAATTTTGTTTTTCAAAGCATATTAAAAGCACTAAGCAATTGGGTTTTTATGACAGTGTAATTTTGGTGGTAATTCAAGCTCTGGCTGATCAAGTGTTGAGGGGTGGTGGAGGCTGAGTGTCCCCCCCCAAAGTGCCATTTGCTCTGCATTAGGACTTTTATTAGCAATAACATTTGTTCTTTCTACAGAAAGCTGCTCAATTTTCAGTCTGTTTCTGTGGTGAGGATCCCACAGTATTTTCCAAGCATGGGGCTGCTTGCACTCATTACCTGCTCTTGGCTCTTCCCACTGGCAGGGCCGGAATGGGGGAACCTGAGGCACACAGCTGGCACCCTCATTTCCAGCAGTGGTTTCTCAGAGGCCCTGGGGAGCTGGCTGTGCCCCCACGAGCTTTGGTCCTGGATCTGTTTGGGGATCAACCTGGGAATCTATCTGGGGAACCATGGCTGATTTGGGATCAACCTGAGGAGCCACAGGCTACCACCAGCTGTCCCTGTCTTTACAAGCATTTGCTTTAGTTAATGAGTAGCCGCGGAGTATCTGTCATTTTTTCAGCCCAGTGCTCTGAATTAATTAACCATGATATTTGCTTTTCATTGAAACGTAATGCAATTCAACATCATATGTTTAAAAAAGAAATTAATTTACAGGAGGGTTTATTTTCAAGGTTTAACAACTGTATAAGAGATGCATATCTCCTTCAATTACCATAGTGTCTCAATAAATATATATATATTTCTAATCAATTGCTACTTAACACATGTCAAGTCTTTATTATAGTTAGATGCATCTGGTTGTGATAATTACCATGTGCAAATTAAATACCAATTAATTATTTAAAGCATATTTACAAAGAGCAACAAAACCTATAAATCTGTTACAGAGTCGTTAACCTTAGCAAACATGTTTTAAATAATCAGCACTGCTGTGGTGTAGCTGTCTTGTTATGTCTCCATTAGATGCTTTAAACTGTGACCAAATAATTTGTTAGAGGGTAATTAGGCATCTCTTGTGCCCCAAGTCCACCATGAACAGTGATCTTGGTGCCCCATGTACCCGAGGTGGGGATGGCAAACAGAGTCCCATGGGAGTTGCTTCAGGGTTTATTTTCATTAGTTTTTGATGTTTGTTGGTTTTTTTCCCCCCTCTTCAGCCCTTCCTGTGACGGGGAGCGGCCGCCACCAGCCCGGGGGAAGAAGAAGAAGAAGAAATCTGGCCGCAAGAAGCGAAGGAGGTGAGGGGGTGGGTGTGATGGAGGAGGGTCAGTGAAGGGGGTGAGGGTCAGCCATGGCAGTGTGAGTGGTGTGAGGGGACAGGCAGGGCAGCCCTTGGTTGGGCGTGAGGGACGAGGGTCAGTGAAAGGGGGTGAGGGTGGCCATGGCGGCGTGAGGGGCAGGAGAGGATGGCAGCCCTCAGCTGGCCGTGAGGGAAGCAAGTCAGTGAAGGAGGTGAGGATCATCCACGGTGTTTTGTGGGGCAGGAGGGGACAGAAGCCTCTGGCTGGGTGTGAGGTAAGAGGGTCTGTGTAAGATGGAGGCGTGAGGGGCTGGGGTTCCACAGCCCAGGGAGGCGCCACCATCTTCTCGCCCTCCTCTCAGGCCAGCAGAGCTGTGCTGAGGCTCATCCCTGGACTCATCCCATTCCCACTGGGAACCCCCAGCCTCTGTCCGCCCTGGGGCGTGCTGCTGGTGGTGGGGTGAGGGCTGGGGAGCCCTGCGGTCCCTAATGCCCCTGTGTCTCCTCAGGTCTCCCTCCTACAGCCCCTCACCTGTGAAGAAGAAGAAGAAGAAAAGCTCCAAGAAGCGAAAAAGAAACAGGTATTTTTTCCATTGAAAATGTAATTCAGCTGGCAGCAGCTGTCGGGGGGGGCTTGGAGAAGGGGTGGAAGGCACGGCTGCCTTGGGCAGCTGTCGAGCCCAGCAGCCAGAGAGGTGTGAGGCTCTGGCTGTCAGCAGTGGCCACCCAGAGGTGAACTCTGGGCACAGAACGGGGTGCTTGGGGTGTGGGGGCAGACAGACGGACAAACCAAATCCACAAGAGGTCTGGGGAGCATCAGCCTTGCTGTCCTTGCCGTCCTACTCACGTGGCCCCCATCCTCTTGGATGCCAATGGGATCGGTGCTCAGGGTTTGCACTGGTGCCCCATCCCTTCTTTCCCAGCTACAGAAAGTGCCAGGACCAGGAAAAAGCTCAGACAAGTTCCCCACATTCATATCCTAGTCTTCTCTTCTAGCCCTGCTGGCTGCCTCCACCTTCCTCTTCTGAAACCCATTTTTAATTCACAGTTGGATTAAATTTTAAAATTGCAAATATTTCATTGTTTTCTCTCAGCCGTTAAACCAATATTTGATGAGAACAGTGGATGTCATCTTCCTTGGAAAGTTCATGTATTTATACTATATTGAATCAAAGGGAGAACTACCAGAGATGGATAACAGGGTGAAAAGTTGAGCTTCAGTTTTAAAGAGGAGGAGAGACAAGGATATAGGAACTTCTTTAAAACAGTTTCTTCCCAAGGAGGGATTCCTATGCTCTTTTATGAATGCCATCTCCTGATGGAAGTCTTTGGTCAGAGACTTTCTGGTTTTGAACCCTTAGTACCCATTTATGTCCCTGCAAGCCAAGAATAAGCTGTAGCTGGTCCCAAAAGGCAGCATGATAAACCATTCAGGATTAGTGACCAATGGAGGTTGTTTCCAGACACCTGGTAGCACTTCAACTATGGATCCCGACTGACTTTGCCAGAGGCAATCTCACAGCCCCTGTAGGCAGGACTTCAGGCCATGCCTTCTACAGGATGTTGTGCTCCAAAGTGAAATGAGACCGGGGGCTGTGCCATGCACTGGTGTCAGGCCTTGCTGCATGGAAGTGTCCTCCATGCTCTCAGGGTGCTCTATATGAGAAAAGTGTCTCCTGTGTCATCCCAGGGATGCTCCAGGAAGCAAGTCAGAGGCACAACAGTGGTTTGGCTCTGAGGCTGCTCTGGAGTCACATAGGAAGGATTTTTCCTTTGATTGCTATTTGGTCCTTCATAGAGAAAACCAGAGAATGGACTCTCACTGGCCACCTCAACATGCAGTGCACAACTGTGGAGGCAGTAGCAGAGAAAAGGGACCGAACAGAGATGAGGGATGTATCTGATCTCTCTGAAGACTTGTTAACCTGAGGATCAAATTCTCAATTACTTGCAGGGTGTGCTAGTCACTTCTACCACACCAACATTTCTTAGCTGCTAAAAGAGAGTTGGGGCCATTCTGCCCAGCTGGTTCAGGAGTGCTCAGTCTGGGCCTAAACACAGTGCCTCTGACTCAAATTGACAATTTTGTGAGGCCCTGTACTAAAAGTACATATTTGTGTCTTGCAGGTTATCTTCAAAGAAGAGAAGGCACAGGTAAGAGTTGAGAAGTGTGGGTGGTCCCTTAGAAATATAAGTTTAATGGTCCCTTCAAGGTTGATGTTCACTGAGTGGGGGCAGAAAACACTTCTTCTGTGTTTCCTTGTAGAATCCCCTCGGCTCCCCCAGTTCCCTTGGGTCTGGGGCTACCCTCTCCTTATTCAGCCTTATGTGTTCCTCAAACCTCACAGGAACTGGGTCTCCAGCCCAGCTTGTGCAATCAAGTACATAACTGGTGTAACCTCTCAGTGTTACCTCTGGCAACCTCATCATTCCTGCACCTGAACCTTCATTTCTCTTATGGTTTCATTTGCAAACAGTGCCCATCTTTGAAACATTCAGAGTCAGTGGCTTCCCAGGTGTGTACTGGAAGAAGTCTCCCAATTCCAGTACATGTGCGTACAGCATCAAGAAGTTTTCATCTTTTCCGTGTAATAAGGCAAAGTCATCAATTTGGCTAATCCCTTTGAGGGTTTTGGCCAAGCCCACGAGGCAGATTTGTCAGCAGGCACTCAGACCCCCTGTGCTGAGGCAGAATCACGAAACCCTTTCATTTTTACTGCATGCTCTTGGGCAATCTGGCTGTAACGTTGATGTGTGATTGCGCAGCTTTTTATCGGAACAGAAATCTCCGAATTAATTAGCCATTTCTTATTTAGTTCTTCAAGCCCCAAAAGTAAGAGAAAGGAAGAAAGAAAACACAAAAAACAGTAAGTAGTGATTCATGGAGTTCCCTGCCCTGCCTGCACAGTGTGGGGCTAGGAAGTGCTTGATGTGGTGGGGCCCCTGGAGCTAATACCTACTACACAGCCCTAAGTGACTCTCAGGATTATTTTGCAGCTAAAACCAGCAATTCTGGTCTTGCTGGAATGAAAAAGGGTTTGTAGAGGCTGGAGATCTTTCCTCTCCCTTTCTTTTCTGACCCCTCATTCCTTACTTTTTGTGTGTCTCACAAGGATTGTTCACCCAGTGTGGAGCAGAGACTCTGGCTCTTCTGGTGGGAACAGCATGAGAAGATGAACTCCTATCTGCTGAAGGGGCAGGCTGGCACATTCTTACTGGGGAGGGCCTTGGCTGCTCCTGGTTTGCTGCTCTTGGAGGTCACAGTAGAGGCTACTCATGATATACAGTACAGCTAAATACCTAAATGGAGCCTAGGGAAGAGAAGGGATTTATTTGGAGGGGGTGGAGGTTGCAAAAATCTGATGCTGAGGTTCCCTTCAGCCCTGGAGTGTTAGCAGAGCACAGTCCTGTGGGGCAGACAATCAAGGGGTATGATATAAAATGGGGTTCCTCATGGCTGGAAGGAAGGGCTGTAAGCTGCTTTTGTTTTTAAATTCCTTCTCTGTCTTCTTCTGGCAATTGCAGCTTGTGGCTTCTCACCTGCTTTCAGAGCAAGGAAACAGTTCTGAGAGCTGCACTGATCCCCTGATTGGCTTTGCTGGGACTTGGGATACTGCCTGAGCAGGCCACCTCTATTGCATGCAGAAAGCCTGTTGCCTTTTCTCTACAATTTCGGTGTGTTCAGTGGCACAGACACCCTTTTTTTCCTGAAACTGGGCTGCCTAAAAATCACAGTGGTAAAAGGGAGACTTCTCAAGTTGGCTGTAAAAGCAGGCACCTCTCCAGCCTTACAGAGCAGTACCCAAACAGTGCAGTTAAAGCAAAGATCCAGGTCCTGCTGCAGTGCCCTGATCTCAGGGAATGGGAGCTACTGGAATTGCTCTTTGGGAATAAACCAGACTGGGTGTTTCAGCCTCATTTTCTGCTCACAAATCAGAGCTGTAAACCTTACTGCTCCCAGGTGTGGATCAGATGGATCCCAGGAGCCATCCCAGATCAGGATTTTTGCATAATCACATTGCTTTGGCTTACCTTCGCATCGAACAACTGGTTATCTAAATCACACAGGACCAGTTTTTCCCCCTGAGGAGAGGGAAAACACAGTGGAGGGACTGGTGCAGAGGGTGAAGAGCAAACATGGGGATTCTCACACAGATCCACCACGTGAGGGAGAGACGTTCAGTGTTGCTGATTTCAGCTATATGGAAATAAGGAAGGCGGATCCCAAAATGTGAAGTTTTTAAAAATATAGGGTGTGAAAGGCATCAAAGAAAACAGCCAAGTGGAGTGGAAGGAATTGGCCTGGAGGTTGTCCTTTCGCCTTAAAGGAGATGGTGTTCTCAAGTAATTATTTGCTGAGTTTTTATACCAGCAAGCTGCTAAATGCTGTCCAAGCAGGCCATATTCATGCTGTCAGTGACTGTGGTGTGGCCATGAAGCCAGGCTGTTCCCACCAGCTGACCCACTGTTAGCTTTGCCTGCTGGCACAGCCATGGCAGCCTGGGCAGATGGATGTGCTGCCAGGTCTAAAATAACTGCTGTGATGGGCACTGGTGAGAGGGAATCGGCACAGAAGGTGGCAGGTAGCATGTCACCCGTGTCACCCTGCTCTCTGCACCCAGGACTTCAGCTGTTGGCACAGGCAACAACAGCCCTTCAGTGACAGGGCCAGGCAATCCACGTGAAACAGCCTGGATGGTGCAAAGGGAAGCACAGCAGGGCACTGGACCTGTGTCCCTGGGCATGGTTTGCTGGGGACTGTCCTCAGGCCCTGTGACAAAAGGAAGCAGCAGTGACTGGGCCCCTGGCAGAAGCCAGGTAAATAGTCCTGCCCCTCCAGCAGGAGCCGTGCACAGGGCAGGCTGCAGTTAGGGAAGCTGTACTTTGTGCAGCAACCACGAGAGCTTCCCACAGGACTGGCCAGATGCTCCCACCTGGAGAGGGGGGGGAAGGCTGGGCTGTTACTGAGTGTACTGTATTGCTTGGCGCTTGTCCTTTTGCACCTTCTCTTTAACAAGGAGCCAGCACTACAGAGAGGGTTGGAGGTTTGTGATGGGTTGCCTGAAGGGGATGGTGCTCCCTGCAAGGCTCAGCAATGGGAAAGTCTTGGGCTGTTGTCTGGCTGGTTTAGGGTAGTTTGCAGGATGAAAGGCAAACACATAGTTCTTTAAAGTCTTTAGAGCAGAAACGGTTGGTGCTGGCTGCTGCACTCCTGCATGCTTGTCCACAAATCTTTGTCCACCTCAGCAGGCTACAGAGCCAACTTAATAGCTTATGTGTAAAATGCTAGCATTGATCTTGGGAAGATGGCTTGTCTTAATGTTGCTGTAGCAATGAAAGGATGAAGAATTTCATGCCTTGATGTTCTGTACAGTGTTTCATATATCACTCTCTGGTTTAAAACTCAGATCTCCATTCTGGTTTGAATGTCATTGGCTTCAGCCTCCAGCTGCTGGCTCTTGCATCCCCCCCATCTGTTGGCCTAATGCTGATTTTCCTTTCTGCTCCTTCCTTAAAGCTCTCGTGGGCGCACCCGGAAATCTCACCGGCACCGCCGCTGCCACTCTCGCTCCGAGAGCTCCGACTCCCACTCCCCCAGCTGCCGGAGCAGGTAATGCCACCGGTCCCTGAGCTCAGTGTCCTCAACGCCTCCCCGTGGGCTCAAGGACGTGACTGCCGTGGCCTGCCTGAGCCACAGGCTCTCTTTGCAGAGCCGCGTCCCGTTCTGGTAGCAACAATGTCACATGCCGGAGGCTGAGCTGCTTGTGGTCTCAGCCATGGGAGGGTTTTGCCTCGAGGAGCAGTGGCTGCAGCTTTTTGGTCTGACAGTCACTTCTAATCCCCATGGCTGATGATCAGCCCATGACAGCTGATTCCAGCCTAGTGTCCCTTCCCCAGCCCAAGGGCTCTGTCCTGTTGATGTCCCAGGAAACCCTTAAACATGGTCTGAGCAACAGAAATATATTTGCCCGTGGCAATCTCTAGCCACTGCCTTTGACCTGATTAAAATCTCTGTCCTGTGGATGACAGGACCTGGGGCCAGCTAAGTGGATGCTGGCGTTAGACCCAGCATCGCTGCAATAGCAAGTGGTTTAAACACATCATGAGTTCGTGTTTCATGTTCTCTGCAAGCACTTGAAGAACCCACCCCCAACTCTCCCACTTCACTCCTCCTAAGTGCTGTGAATTTTCTTATGAAAAGCTGATGATCAGTGGGGGGAGGAATGCAATCAGTAATTGGAGAGGTGCTCACTCAAGAGCAGTGTGTCTGCTCTTGGAGGTGTATCACCATAGGAACATTCTAGGCTGCATGAAGGTGTGGCTTGCCTTGAGCCACCATAAAATCATGAGCTGGAGCTGAAATCTGAAGTTAAGGCCCAAAGCCTGGATGCAAAATTGTTATTTTTCTTTTAAGATAGAAAAGCAAAACACCCCTTTCTTGCCATTATCACTCCCCAGAGCAGTCACGTGGGTGACGTTTTCCCACGTGCAATGTCTTGGCACAGAGCTGCCAAGGGTTTGTATGGAGCTGGTAACGGGCACTACTGCAATGCTGAGGAATAACATTTTGGCTCTTTCATGTCTTCTGGAGGCACAGAGCCAGGTCTCGGGAGGAAGGGCGTAAAACACAGCGAAGACACTCACGGCACCATTCAAAGATCACTGCAAAGAGAAGCTCCTCTGCAGAGGTTCAGGCCAGTCAAAAAGCCAGCCAAACCCTTCCACTCTACAGCTTCCTGTCTCCTAAGGAAGTAGTAAGTATTATACACTGTCCTTCTTTGCTTGAACTAGCCAGAGAAATCTGAGCAAGAACTCTAATATGAAATTTTTATAACTCAATTATAGCGATGTTAGACAAACTTGGTTAAACTGTATTATTAATTCATGGTGCTGTTCTCCAATGTATGTAAAGTCATTCCTTCCTTCAGCACTTTCACACCAAGGGTGGGGTTGGAGAGGGGAAAAACTTACAAGGGCTTTAGCCTATGAATAATGAATTGAGGACATTTAATAAGGAAAAAAAAAAAAGGTGGCCTCCAGCAAGGATGTTTTGCAGGGAAGTGTTTGTAATGCAGTCTTTGCTCAGCTGGATGTGGACTTAATTCACTGGTCTTCACATCCAGAAGTTTAGTCCTTCAGGGCAATAAAGGGTATCAAACATATATAAAAGGAATATTTACATTTAATGAGTTGCTGATTATTGGCAGGGGATGTTTTCTGACTATCAGGATCCTTCTAGGATCACTGTTGCTCTGGACTGACAAGCCCAGGGGCCAAATTCCAAAGTTATGAGTAGCCCTCATTGATGCTAATGGGAACTGCATGTGCAGCTGAGGGTAAAATCAGACTCAGTGCCTTGGGATGTTTTTCCATATACATGGAAAGAGATGATATAATATGTGAATTTAGGGAGAAAGAGGTGGCGGGAAATACTAGATACAGATTGATATCAGTCTTCCTTTTCCATGACATGTTTCCCATTTGGTCCTGGCAGCAGCAAAGCAGAGGTGTGATGCTCTTTGACTGTGGTGTTAGCATCAGATAGGCATTCTGGAGAGATAAATTGCTACACAGGACTGGAGGTAGTGCAGAATCTTGTACTCACATGTGTGGATGTGTAATGCTAGAGGTGTTTTGAGTACAGAGTCCTCCAAGCCCTGAAGTGTTTTTCTCCTTGAGACCCAGTCATCATTTGGAAATAGCTCAGCCACACGCAGGAGTTACATCAGATATGAGAGAAATAGTGCCAGCAGGAGGAGAGACTCTACCCACACAGCCAGCGTGCCCATCAAAATACACAGGGATTGTACGTGGGCCCAGACAGGCACAAGCTGTCTCTCAGCATTATAGACGTGCCCATTTGCTCTCGTTATAGACGGCTCCTGAGCGTGTGGGGCCCTGTGAGTCACTGCTTGTACAGCCTTATAAGGCAGCGTGGAGAGCAGGACCCACACACCGCACGTCGATGTGTGTGTGTGCGCAGAAAAACAAGGTATGGAGCTTCTTGCCATGAGCTGGGGGTGTTGCCCTCTGTCAGCTTGAGAAGGTAGGAAGGAGTTTAAGAGCTCCTCCCAGCAAACAACCAGCCAAAGACTGCATCGTGGCACCTGGGTGTTGCTTGGTTCAAACTGCGTATTTTGCATAAATGCTTTTGAGCCTAAGCCTGGGTTTTAATTAGTACAAGGTTTCCTCTCTCTGAAGCCAGGCTCCCAAGTCCTGTGAGGCCGACTGCCAGCTGTTCTGTTTCCTGAGAAAGAGTAAACTCTAACTGAAAATTTTTAAAGCTTTAAAATGAGCTAAACTCAAGCATGCTGCGCTCCCCTTTCCCCTTGATTCACTCGAGGTAAATGAGCAAAAAACTGCAGGGCAGGAAAAATCAGAGCTTGACAGTTCCAGATGAGGGGGGTGGATGCAAAGTAAGAGTCATCAGAACCTTCCTGTATTCTTTCTGGTGAGGGTTAATAACACAGGCAAATATTTCAGTGGCTAATGCAAGTTACTATTCTCTTTCTGTCCCCAAAAGAAATACAGCCTCCTGGGACAGCATTCGAGAGCATATTTAAGCAGTTGTTTAAATTGAACAAGTTAAGAGCTGCCCCTGAAATTTTTCAGAATAAGATCATTAAATATCATGTACTCAAAACTGGCAAGGGAAAAATGGAATGGGGAACCTTTAGTCTCATTTATTAATGACTATACACAACCCTTTGATGCCTCTCCTTTTTGTGAGTTAAATGGTTGCTCTATTAATAAGCTTAGTTCTGTCAGACTCCACTTTGAGAGCAGCCTGGATGTGTCTCAAATGAAACTGTGCTCTCGCAGAAAATGCTGATCACATATTAAAAATAAATTACTGGAAAATAAAAGATTTTGTGGGGGGGAAAAAAAAATCCAGAACTGGGATTCAAAAACGCAGTGTTTCAGTCCTCTATGAGGACTGATGTGTCCCATTCCCTAGCCTTCCATTTGGCCTGGGCTTCCAAACCATCCTTACCCAGGGAGATGCAGTGTCATATCGTCAAAGAAAAGGGATTGTCCAGGGAGGATCTCAACATACAGAAAAGACCCAGAGAGCCAATACACAAACTCCCATGAGGTACTGCTACAGCACTTCTAAAATGAAGGGTTTGCTTTTTAAGCCATTGGTTTTCTTCTGAAAATTGGATATACTTTGTTCTAAACTCTGCATTCCTCACGCACCATTTGTCTTCCTTTACGACAAAGCAGCCACAGTTTCTACCTAGGTCTACTTGGAATTGATGAGGGATAAAGCACACAAGATAATGCCCTGCCCATGCTCCTACCTTGCAGTTTCTTTCCCTCTTTAAGCATAAGTTGATGCACACACACATGCATGTACACATGCAGAAACACCCCAAAGTTCCCTGCTACTTTTCTCTTTGGCAGTGAATTTCCAAGCTTCTCCTGCTCTTTCTCCTTTAATCCCTGCAGCCGCAGTAGCCACCTGCTGAGCACAGAATTGTGGGTCTGTGCCTCAGCATGCAGAGGAGCTGTGGGGAATGGGCAGCATTTATTTCTGCACAGAAAACCCCTAACCTGCTGCAGACACTTCATTCCACACAGACGTAGGACGTGCCACTGTGCTTTCAGCTAGCAGTGCAATATAAATACCTGCAGGGCATGGATCTAATTGCCTTTTTTGTTCCTGATGAAGATAACTGCACAATGCATACACTTTCCTTGCCAGCTCCTTTACTTCCACTGTAACTCATTTGTGATGCCACAAATTAACACAGGCTTGAGCCAGATTTCCAGGAAGGCTCAGTGGGGTATGGCTGGTCCAAATGATGCTGTTTGTCTTTGTGCTCGTGTCTGCAGGGAAGTAGAAGAAAGGAAATGCTGTGCAGGGAGTGGGACAACCTGTGCTGGAGGGCTCAGGAAGCCTTATGGCAGACCTGCATGTTGGCTTGCTGTGGCTGTCTGTTTTTTAGCCTGGGTTTTGGTTTACATAAGAAAAGTTATTCTTTTGAGTGTTAGGCAGCCTATTTTTGACAACAATCAGGGCCCTCGAAGGGCAGAAAGGTAAAACCTTCCATTAATATGGAAGTTGTTCTCTTTTATCTTGTCGTATTCTCCATTCTCAGCCCCCGTGGTAGAGAAGGCCTCACCCTGAACTCTCCATCTAGCCAAAAAAGGGTGCTTTCCCACTCAACATTCCTCGAGTCATAGATTCATAATTGTGCACAAAGGGGTTATATTGAATTCCTACAGTATTTCTATTTTTTGTACTCAGTAACAAGTTGGTTTTTCAGCTGGGGTAGGTTATCAGCAGAGGTGAGCCCATTTCGCCAGGTGAAAGCCTCCCTCAGCCCCCTGCCTGGGCAGGTGGAGGTACCCCAGCCCCAGCCCAGAGCCTCAATCCCCCCCCAGCAGCCCCTCAGCAGGTGCTGCTCCCTGTGCCGGTGGCTCCTGGCAGATGTTGGCCGGGCCCTCGCTGAGAGCAGGGCTCAGCAGGGTCATGGACACAAGTGTTTTATTCCTTTCATTAGCACAATGCCCAGAAAAGGAGAGAAAGGGAGACATTATGCTCCTCTGAAAAAGAAATTAACTCTGCTTTGAAGTGAGTTGCAAAACAAAGAGGAAAAAAGGCCCAAGAAAAAAATCATCCAGCTCTACGTGAGCCTGTGCCAAGCTGGGCACTGATGGGTCTCAGTCCCTGTAGGACTGAGAAAATGTGTCATCATCTCCCACCCTGGGGCTGCCTGTGGCACAGGAAATGGAGTTGTTCGGTTTAATTGGAAGACAAGCAATGATTGTATTTTTGTAACCTATTAGACCTTGCTGCCTCTTGGTCTGGGATTGCACTCAAAATTACAGCCTGGGATATGAGTGAGGGCCTCATTTCTCTCCCCTTTCATCTTGATTAAGTCATGACTGGAAACAAAAAGATCCAATAAATACATATCTTGGGTTCCCTTGAGGGCAGTGGTAGGTTCCCTGCTGAAAGCTGGAACAAGTAAAGTTCATGAGATTATTTAATTACTTATTACAGACAGGGGTGAAAATCCAAATGTTCACATAGAGAGAATTAGATTTGTGAAAGACCAGAATCTTCTAAGACACTCTAGCAAAATAAAAAGGCATTAGAATTCAGAATCACACAGAACAGTGTGATTCAACCGAGCTTTGTGCGGTGTTTTCAGATGTAGCGCTCTGTTTCTATCCTGGGTGGCTGGCATGATTTTCAGAAGCAGTAAAAAGTGGCCACAAGCAAAGCCGAGGTCGTCAGATGGGGACTATGAGGAACTGGTCTGAGCAAACAGGCAAGTTGAGCACCTGAGACTTGTCCTGGCTCTTGCTGCAGGACAGCATCTCCCTCAGAGCCCGCAAAAAGCTACTGGCTACAGCCTGGTATCCCAAGGTGGTGAGGCTTGGAGGCTGCTGTGTGTCCCCTGGTGTCTCCCCTGCCCCACCCAGACCCTCCATCCCTCACACAGATTATGTGTGATATGTGGATATGTGTGAGAACTGGATATTTCACTCATATTCTCATGTTGCCTCTTCCTGGAGTGTTGCTGCCACAGATGTTGAGCTACAGAGAAGCTTGTTGATCCCCCCAGTCATTTGACAGACTTTGTGATGTGCTGACAACAGTTGCTGCTTTTGAAGGTAGGCTTCAACCAAGGATCCCAGGTCCCAGAGTCAGTCTGAAAAGCTGTTTTAGAAATGCCAAGCAACTGCTGTATTTCTTGACTGAAATAATGGCCTTTTGGTTTAGACTGGGAGGGAACAGAAAGAAGGTGCATGTGTGATGCTGGGGTCAGTGTCCTTTGGAGCAGCTCTGTGCCCACTCCAGGCTTTTCCTACTGTTGCATCTGTGAAGTACCTCACGTGGTGGTTTTAGGCCTGTAAATGGAAGGTGATGGAAAAAGCTGCTTACCTCTGGTTTAGGGTTTGCTCTAATGCAAACCATTACCCATCTTTTAAAAAAATACGTTTGCCACATTGGAAAGCACCGTCCTGTATCTTCTGGGATGTGGCTGGGGAGAGTGCAGTGGTCCAGATCTCTTTGGGCTCTGGATGTGACATTAGGGTTTCGGAAAAAGTTGGTGGAAAACAGAGCTGAGTACCTGGCTTTCCTATGCTCCTTTGACATTCCAATTTCTGCTGGAGTAAGTAAGGACTGGTAGAGAAATGCTAGAGCTGAGAAAGAAGAGAGAAGCAGTACCAGATGCTGAAATGAGGACTTGCAATGTGTGTCTCTTCTTAGTTGGGAACACCTGGGAGATCTTTCTGCGTTGAAGGTGCAAGCTGGCTAGTGAAGAAGGATCATTTCATTTCCCGTGTGTCCTACTGGAGTTCCCGATGCCTCGGAGTTGGGGCTGAGCATCACTTAGAAGTTAGGGTGGAATGGGGGAGTCCCCAGCTCCAGTAAAGACTAATTTAATTCCCTTACCCCAGAAGCAGTAATACCTCTCTCCCTGGCAACACAGGAAGTACTTGGAGATCTTCCAGCTCCAGGTGTTTTCAGAGGATTAGGTTGCTGTAGGAAGCCACCATTCCACAGACTGTGCTGAGAGCTGCTGTGTGTGTTGGTAGCTCTGCTCTGGTTTCAGTCACTGCTGGTTCAG